>JAQQSZ010017779.1:0-10725 GCA_028646595.1 Phalanger gymnotis | reverse complement strand
ATATCTCATTGGAAAAACCACTGAACTGGAAAATAGATCCAGGAGAGATAATTTAAAAATTTTTGGACTACCTGAAAGCCATGATCAAAAAAGAGCCTAGATATCATCTTTCAAGAAATTATCAAGGAGAACTGCCTTGATATTCTAGAGACAGAGGGTAAAATAGAAATTGAAAGAATCCACCAATCACCTCCTCAAATAAATCCCAAAAAGAAGACTCCTGGGAGTATTGTTGCCAAATTCCAGAGCTCCCAGATCAAGGAGAAAATACTGCAAGCAGCCAGAAAGAAACAATTTGAGTATTGTGGAAACACAATCAGGATAACACAAGATCTGACAGCTTCTACATTAAGGGATAGAAGGGCTAGGAATGTGATATTCCAGAGGTCTATGGAACTAGGATTAAAACCAAGAATCACCTACCCAGAGTATCACATTCCCAGGCAAAATATGGATTTTCAATAAAATAGAGGACTTTCAAGCTTTCTCAATGAAAACATCAGAGTTGAATAGAAAATGTGACTTTCAAATACAAGAATCAAGAGAAGCATGAATAGGTAAACAAGAAAGAGAATTCATAAGGGACTTATTATAGTTGAACTATTATGTTTACATTCCTACATGGAAAGAGGATTTGTGTATTTCATGAGATCTTTCTCAGCATTAGAGGAGTTGAAGAGAATATAGACAGAGGGCACAGGATGAGTTGAATATGAAGGGATGATATCTGAAAAAAACAAAATAAATTTAAGGGATGAGAGAGGAATATATTGAGAGAAGGAGAAAGGGAGAGATAGAATGGGGTAAATTATCTCACATAAAAGTGGCAAGAAAAGGCAGTTCTGTTGGAAGGGAAGAGGGGGAAGGTGAGGAGAAATGAGGAATCTTACTCTCATTGGATTCAACTTGAAGAGAGAAAAACATACATACTCAATTGGGTATCTTACTCAACAGGAAAGTAAAGGGAAAGGGATAAATATAGCAGGGGATGATAGAAGGGAGGGCAGATGGGGGAGGAGGTAATCAAAAGCAAACACTTTCAAAAAGGGACAGTGTCAAGAGAGAAAATTGAATAAAGGTGGACAAGACAGGATGAAAGGAAGTATAGTTAGCCTTTCACAACATGATCATTGTGGAAGCATTTTACATAATGATACACGTGTGATCTATGTTGAATTCCTTGCCTTCCTAGGGAGAGTGGGTGGGAAGGGAAGAGGCGAGAGACTTTGGAACTCAAAGTTTTAAAAGCAGATGCTTAAATAAAAGTTGTTTTTTGCATACAGTTGGAAAGCAAGGTATATAGGGAATGGGGCATAGAAATCTATCCTGCCCTACAAGAAAGTAAGGGGAAAGGAGATGGGGGGGGGAGTGGGGTGAAAGAAAGGAAGGCTGACTAGGGAATGAGGAAATCAGAATACATGCCGTATTGGAATGTGGGGGAGGGTAGAAATGGGAAGAAAATTTGTAACTCAAAATCTTGTGGAAATCAATGTTAAAAACTAAAATATTAAATGAAAATGATAAAATTTTAAAAAAGAATCCCAGATTCTCTGATTCTTAAGGCCAGATGGAGCTGATTAAGAGCATTTTCCCCCTTTGTGGGCATTAAGGACGAGACCCTTAACCGGAGACACTATCTTGAATAATGGGACATTTTCTTAATATTTTATGGGCATATACTATGTTATGGCATGTTAATGGTAAAGGAAACATAGAGATCCTGGACTGTAATTTCAATTGACACTTTTGTCAACTCTCTTATCTTATTGTTTGCATCCTATTCAATTAAAAAAATTCCTTCCTTATGCCATGGTTGAACATACGTGGAGATCACAAATTTCAGTGACATAGCCACCCTGAATTAGGATGGTTCTAAGGTGTATTTTAGCCTTCTCACTTTGTTCAGACAGTTAGAACTTACATTTTGGCTCTGTTGAGGTCAGGGAACCATATGTTGAGGTTTGGGGTTTAGAGGTACTCAGGACCCCAAAATACCAATATGCCAGGTCCTACTCGAATGAAGTCGGCCCAAGCCTTCTTACAGCCAAAGAGAAAAACAAAGTTTATTAAAGATTCACCTTATTGGGTAGAGTGTTAAGAAATCTCATCATTTGTGATGCTCGTATTGACAAGCCCGCTAAATTCAATCTGGTGAGCTAGTTTGAATCTAAGCCCCTTCACGGAGGCAAGATGGAACTTGTATACAGAAAGATTATGGGAGGGATCTAAGGTTGTCCCAGTAGTCTGGGGTGATTGGAGGACGGGTTTAGGGAGGGTCATGATGAGGAGTCTAAGGAGGCTGGGATGACTAGAGGTCAGACTCCAGGAATGGGATTAAGGGTGGGAAATAGCTGAATGCTATAATAGAGTTAACAGACAATGGAGGGCTAGGCTAGTTTAAGGGTTAAGAGATTTGGGCATAGATATTTTGATAGGACCAAGGGTGAGAAGCAGCTGGAGGCAATCTGGAAGTATGGAGACAATGGGACAATCTGAGGTAGCAGACAGATTTGGGCATGAAAAACCAGATTAAGTGGGAAGATTCAGAGTGGGTTTCAAGGGGGTTCCCAGAGCCTGTACCCCATCTGCTGCATGTACATACATGTTCACTAGCTTGTTTGCCTCTTTAACCAAATTCAGGTCATCACACTGAACCTCCAGGAAAGATGAAGGTGGACACAGCTTTTCTAGAACCAGTTCAAAAGGAAGTTAGACTATGTGGAAAGAAATCATAAGTTTGTTATGATGTGTGAGAAACACGGTTGTAGGGATCACAAGACTCCCTAGGCAGGGTTAGACCTTGAGGAAGGTCCAAGTAATAACCCGTAAGGAAGGCTATGCACACCACAGGACTCCCTGAGGAAGACCCAAGTAGTAGCTGCTTAACACTGCTGTGGGGATCACAGCACTCCCCAAGGCAGGGTCAGAAAATAAGCCCAAGATTTGCTTCCGCAGGTCATTGCTTTCCTGGTTGCATAACCAGAGGAAGATCCATATGATTTGTTTATTGTCACCCAAAGAACTCAGGCCAGAGTGGGCAGACAAAGACATTCATTACACTTCTTGTGAGAGAATGGGTGCAGCATTCACAAAGAACACTCACACTGATACAGAATCAGGAGTGAGGGTAACCAGTTCCTCCATCCTTGTTGAGTTAGGGTTAGTTTACATTCTTTACTTTTCTACATACTTATCTTAACTTATACAGTTTACATACGTAGGATAGTAAGGATACAGAAGCAAAAGTGAAGTTAATTAGTTCTATCATTTTTGAGTTAGGATTAGTCTACATTATATATTTCCCTACCTTCCCTCTTTAACATATACAAATTATGCAGATTAGTAGACCTGGACACATGACCAGGACCTGACCCTTGAACTGACATGATAAGCTTGAACTGGTTCAACCAGTTTAGCCTCTCCAGCCTTCCTGACACCAGTATGGCCATTGTCTTGGTAAGTAAAGTTTAACTCAGCTATATGGATAGCTTCTGTGGGAGCAAAACCAGATAGCATCCTATCTTTTCTTACATACGCACCTAGACATTTTCTTCAGTCAATCAATAAGAGCTAATGAGCAACATTATTAGCATTTGTTTTCTAATTAGACAAAGACATTTTGAAAATTAGAAGCTTCAAAGCAGCTCCCCCCAAACAAGGGCTGTATAATTTCTTGCTCTTCCTCTATACACACACACCCCTCTCCACAAATTAACATTCTTTCTACGTATGTATGTATGTATGTATGTATGTAAATTGGCTTTATTTCTGAGGAATGATCTACATAGGAGACCTCATTTACTTACCAAATGAACAGATTTAAAAAAAAAAAATCCTCTTCTTATTTCCTAGGTCCCTGAAAAGGATTATGAAAAAGCCACTAATCCCTTTAAAAATATTTCCAAGAAAATTAAGGTTTTGCAAGGAGAATAGGCCATTAAGAAGATTAGGGTTATAGAGTAAGGGTTTGGATTATTATTAATAACAATCAATTAATATTTTTAGTGGATAAATATTAATTTTCTCTCTCTCCCACTGATGTGGATAGGATCTAAACCCCTAAAAGGAAAAGACGGTATCATTGGGATCTGGACCTCTGGACTTTCCCACATGGCCCAGGTCCCTGAAGCAATTTACCCTTCCCAGCTAATTAACTGCCCTTTCATTGTTTGTACCTGGCTCCACCCTAGACCACCACTCCCTTAATTTCTTCTAACTCTTTCTCTGTTCCCACAGTCTTCTGTATAAAAGATGCATCTTGTTTCCATGAAAATGTTCAGATTCCTTAAGAGTCTAGCAAATGCTTAGATTCCTTGAAAGTCTGGCCATTAAGGCAGATTTTTAGAACCACACCTACCCAATTGTTGTTCTAATAAACCTTGTCAGTGGCTGAAAGAAGGTTTGGGTCAAATTCATATGGTCAGGTAAACCTCAACACTACCATCATTTAAGAAAAAAGAAAGAAAGAAAACTTCTAATAATTATTTTTCACAAAAACAAAAAAAAAATAAACATGTTTTCCATGTCTAAAAATGTTTCATTTTACATTCTGGAAATGCTGAGGGGAGACAAGGTCCAGAAACCTCAAAACTGGAGTTCCCAGACAGGATTATTGGGGGGATACCCCTCAAGGACCAGAGTACTGGAGAAGGTCAGGGCCATCTGGAATGAATTCATGATTTCAAGCATTCTTTAAGTCAAGGTGGCAAAGATTTATTACACTTTTCAGCAGGCAAGTGTTCTTAGGGAACCTGCAACTTTACAGGGGTGCAGGTAAAGTTTATATAGGTTAAATTTCAGTAAAACATATGTCAAATATGTTAACTAGTTGATTCAGGGCAGGATTAGGGAGTGGTTAAGGGTTGGTCAGATCTTAAAGGAACATGCACTTTTTGTATCTACTGTGCAGGTATCTTACCCAGAGTTTCACTGGGAAATAGCTACATGGAGGTGTGGTTTTAGGCCTGAAACATCATTAAGTCAACCAAACAGTCTAGGCTGACTGGGAAATACCTAGGCTTCTTCCATCAATGTCTTGTTAGACAAGATAAATGTAAGGGAGTATATACATATGTCTAGGTCTAGCATGCACATGATAGGTCAGTGAGTAGTCATATCTCTATGACCCAGTACACATCCAGTTCAGCACGTACACAGCTGGTTCAGACTAATAAATTCTATAGGTACAGCTTGCCACTGTATTAGGAAGAGAAATAAATGTTTTGCTAGGGCATGCTGTCTGGTTTTGCTAGAGAGAAACTGCTTAGGGACAGTGTTTTGAGCCTATGGAGAGATGTGATTTTGGAACTGGATGTGATTTTGGAACTGGGGTTCAAATCCATTACCTTTCTTATAATATATATTTTAGATTTCACTGTTATTATTAACAACAACTTACATGAGATAGTAATTAAAATTTTGAGGCAACTAGTTGACACAGTGGATTGAATGCTAGACTTGGAGTCAGAAATACCTGTGTTCAAACCTATCTTCAGGCTCACTTACTTTTTTTGATTCTAAGGCAAGCCACTTAAATGTTCTCAGCCTCTATTTCCTCATTTGTAAAATAGGGATAAAAATAGCACCTAGGTCCCAGGGTTGTTGTGAGGATCGAATGAAATAATAATTATAAAGTACTCTCCAAATTTTAAAGTTCTAAATGCTAGATACCATTACTGTTTTTTTTTTTAAGTTTGGAAAGTGCTCACATAAGTACTGTTGCATTTGAAACCCATAAGAGCCTTTTGAGATAAGCAGGGCAGGTATCCTGCAGCCTGAGAAGGACTGATGTCTGCTTTGGCAAATTCAAAAGCAGCCTCAGGGATGGAACATTTTGCCAAGGACATATAGAAAGAGGTGAAATTGAGACTCAAATCCAGTTCTAATGACCCCAAATCTAGTACTATAACCTATACCAACCACATTCTCTGCCTGACTGTCCCCCCGCCTCCACCCCCAATGCCAAACTACCAGCCACTATCCAGAATCATTTCCTCTTTTGTAAAAGCCTTCGCCCAGTCATCACTGAGCCAGGAAATGCCCTTCGAAATCTCAAAAAGTCATCAAGTCCAAGTATGATCCTCTAAATAAAGTATAGCTCAGCATCCAAACCATTTCCCAGTCTCCAAGTATTTGTAGAGACTTACTGCATGCCAAATCACAGTGCTGTCATTACTTTACCCAGCTGCCCCTTTTTGTTCCCCTCTTGGTTCTGCTTCTGACTTTCTAGACTTTGCCACCATATCTCAGCAGCTGTCACATCCTGGATCTTGCCTCAGCACCTGGGACCACTACAAAAATCCATTGACCCCCTACGGCCTTGTCATCCTACAACACTTCTCTGCCATGACAAACCCCTTCTCACACTGCTGAATTTCTCCTGGAGTCTCCATTTTGGGGAGGATACCAGACTATCTGATCTTCATTCCCCTTACAGTTGGGCTTCTGATTTTCTGAATTTCTATACCATTCCCTAAAGTGGGGATTGGACTCTCACACATCCTTTTCAGGTTCCTTTTGTTCCTTCTATCACAATAAAATAAATTCCTTAAAGAGACTTGTCTTTTTGTTTGAGCTTGTTTTTATATCCCCAGACCTTAACATGGTCCCTGGAAAGTAGAAAGCTTAAATAAATGCTTGTTGCTTCTCTGCTAGTTTGCATGGTGTCTAGTCTCTCTAAGAGTGACTAAAATACCGGGTCACCAATAAGATTCACATTTGGGAGAACATAGCCAGCCAGCATAACAGTGGCAGATTTGATTAAGACTAAAACTAGAGTTTCTGGCCATTTCCGATCATGAAACACTTAACAAAATTAAGAACTTGTCTAGAAAAATACTTTAGAGGAAGAACAAAAACTATAGTCTTCCCTTTCAGCTCTAGGATTGAAAAATAGTATGTTTTCCCTTCTCTTGCTTGGGCCTTTCTGCTAACAGTGTAGTTATTTCAGGGTGACTTTTCTGCAGACATTACAAGAGTAACTAATCCTACCAAAGGGAAGATTTGTGTTAAACCTTTTCATTAAATCAAGCTTTCCTCTCTACAACATCCCTCACAGCTATAGTAAACAATCTTCCAAAGGAAGTGACAAAAGTAGGGGAGAGAAAAAAAAGAAAGGTCTTGGTTGATATTTCTGTGCATTGATCTGTCCTTGCATGGCTGCTTTTGATTGTGAACATTATTTTAAAGCTTCCAGAGTAGCCAGGATGCCGCCAGTGTCTAGAGCATCCTTTCTAAAGCCTTGCTGGCCCTGTCAATTAAGACCATCACAGACAAATAAGATAAGGAGTAACTGTTGGGAGAGCAGCTAACGTTGAACTTCTCAAGTCATGAATTATTGGGTCCTTTGAGCATCAATACTGGAAACAATGTTTGCTTCACTGTTGGAGCAAAGCATAGCATTTCTAGCCCTGAGTGATAATGTTTTTGTACACATATACACACACATACACATATACATACACACACATACATACTCATATACATACACACACAGACACTACCCCCCCAACATAAGCCAATGATTTATCGGTTGTTGATAGCCACTATAAATAAGTGAATAAATGAAGAAGAACATAACATATTGAGGACTTACTATGTACAAAGCATTGTGCTAAGAGCTGTGGGGTGCAAATAGTAAAGCAATCCATCCATCACACTTAACTAGCTTACATTCTAACAAAATGAGATATCACAGGAACATGGTCTCACCTACACATCAGAAAGGTCCCACAGTCATGAGGGTAAAGTAACATAGCAGATGGCTATACATCTTCTTTGATATCATTTTCATTAATAAAACCATATATATTTCTGATGTTGAACCATTTGACAATGCTAAAGGGCTTGGTGATAAGAAATTTTCAGTAACTGTTTCTACTGAGAAGTTAGGGGCTGTAGTATTTGACATATTACATCACAAGGGTTATTCCCTGAGACAATGGTAATAGAGAGTGGGCTGGTTGCAGGGTTGGGAGTTTGGGAAATACTGCTGTTTCTGGGGCTTATAGGCTTAGGTACCCATTGGTGTCGGTTAGTGTTGATGGTGGTGGGGATGTCAGAGTCCTTCTCTGCAGGGACATCTCAATGAAGACACTCTAACCACAGAAGTCACATTCCTTCGAATATATGGTGCATAATGTAGGGATAGGTAAAAATGAAACATCTGTTTAGCTGCAAACTGGTCATAGGATCATAAGCCTAGAGGCAGTAGGGGCTTCTGAAGATATCTAGTATGACTCTATCATTTTGCAGATTAGGAAATTGAGTATCAGAGTACTTAAATTGATGTGTTACAGTCTCTGGGACTGCCCCCACCTTGAACCCACCTTGAATCTTCCCACTAGATCTGACTTTTTAAGCCCAAATAGCCTAGCCTAGCCGTCCATTGTCTGATTGCCTCTGGCCATTTCCCACTCTTGGTCCTATCAAAATATCTATACCCAGATCTATTGCCCTAACCCTCCATGGTCTGTCATCTCCAGGAGCCATCAGCTATTTCCCCCATTAATCCCATTCCTGGAATCTGATCTCACTCCAGTCACTGCAGTCCCATCAAGACCCTCCCTAAACCCCTCCTCCTATCACCCCAGACTACTTGACCACCCTAGATCCCTCCCACAACCTTTCTGTATAGAAGATCCATCGTGCCTACAAAAAAGTGCTTAGATTCAATCTACTTCAGATTCAATCTAGCCAGCTTGACAATACAAGTGTCACAAATGCTCAGACCTTAGAGTCTACCCAGTATGGCCAATCTTAATAAACTTTGTTTTTCTTTGGCTGCAAGAAGGCTTGGGTCAAATTCATTCAGCAGGACCCGGTGTATCAGTGTTTTGGGGTCCCGAGCACCCCTAAACTCCTAGAAACCTCAACATATAGTTCCCTGAACTCAGCAAAGTGGCTTATCCAAGGCCTCATTGGTAGATGCATCAGGGAAAACATTTGAACTCACATTCTCTGACTCTAGTACCCATGCTCTGTCTACTGTACCTGGATGACTCATCATGAGCATTACCTTAGTAAAGAGTAATGTAATTTGTTTAAATTTTGGGAAAATTGACAATTATTCTTAACGGCATCCTTTCCATGGTTTTGAATTATAACTGTTAATAAAGACATAATTTAGGTATTTCCATCAAAAGAAGCCAAATATAATAGCTCATATCTACAAAGTGTTTTAAATATATTATTTCCTCTGTGTCTTCTATATATGGGTCCAGTTGATACATATCATATGATCAAAGAATTTAGAGTTGGAAATCACTTTCATTAAGCCCTTCAATTTGTACATGAGGAAGTAGCAGTTCAAAGAGATTAAACGATTCACTAATGGTGATATAACTTGAATATTTCCGAGGAGGACTAGAACCAAGGTCTCTCCTAACTCCAAGGCCAGTGCAGAAGGGCTCTCATATTAAACATTAACTAAATCAGCCTTGAGCTGAAAAATAAAAAGAGGCGTTTACTTCCTGCAGTGAATGCACATGCCAAAATAAAGTTCGTTGTACTCTGATAACTAAGGTATAATAGTACCTCCTTTCCAAGTGAGTAATATTTCAGCACTTCCTATCACTCCGTGTATAAAGGTGACCAATCACCCACAAAACACATGTTACCTCATTATATCACTGCCCAAATGCAAAATGACAGCAACAAAAAAGAGCCTATGTGATCCTACCTATTGCAGATTTTTGAGGTATCCTTACCCCAAAGCTCACAATAATGTCAGAATGCTTTTTACTCTTCTGTTTGGGAAGAATAATGCTGGAGTGGGAGAAAAGGGATCTTTACTTTCTTCTGTTTGTGAGATTCAATACATAGTAACATACTGGGTTCTTTATAAGGAAAGCTTCCTTAAAAAAACATGCTATCATCGTTATTAGTATCGTTAAAAAATATTTTGTCCATAATACAAGGCCAATATAAAAATCAAAAGTCCTCCCAAATGGAGTCAGAAGGTCCTGTCCAACTTCATAATCACATTCAAAACAATTCAATGTCTGTCCTTGAAATCTTATTTAAAATTGCAAATGTAAATTCCTTTATACTATAAAGCTTTTCTTCCATTTGTAATTGTTAGCTTTCCTCTAAGTGGAGAACACATCAGTCACAAGACTCTGGCTGATGGGAAGACAGGTCAGTTCCCCAAAAGGTCACTAGCAGCAAAGCAAGCCCTGAATAAATCTGGGAACAATCTGATTGCAGAACAGATTTGGGGAAATGCTTGAAGATTAAGAGTTTGACTGTTTATCTTCAGATCCTTTCCAGGTTCTGTTTGTCCTTGATTGGCAGCATGATCACCTTTAACTATTTTAATCTGAGGAAAGAAAAGGTTGGTGTGAGGAGCCCAGCAGAGAAGCACTTTCTATTACTGCCTCCAACAGGGCTGTAATACCAGCAGCAGGCAGTAAATCCTGCATGTCAGGCAGGAGATCCATGGACTCCGGGACTCTGCAGGTAAACTAGTCAATTCTACACTACAGAGAAAGGAGAATCTATGGCCCTGCAGATTCCATGGGAGCGATTTATTCCCTTGCTTCCTTCCCAAGATGTGTCAGGAAATAGCAGAAAGGAATTGACCTCACAGTCAGCCCTCATGATGAAGCTGAGCTTTAAGAATGGAAGTAAGTCTGAGACACCTTTGGCACATTCGCATTCAATTGGCCAGGCTGAAGTGCTTAACCTTGCACTTTGGAGATGGAGACCCAATTTCTCAGCCTTTCA
>JAQQSZ010017778.1:0-10725 GCA_028646595.1 Phalanger gymnotis | reverse complement strand
AAAGAAAGAAAGAAAGCAGAAGGAAGGAAGGAAAGCACTGCTAGGCTTCAGCTACTGAGGGAGGGTACAAAAAAAGAGAAGGAAATTACATAGGACACAGACAGCACAGAGAAGTACATAAAAAGGAGGAATGGTGGGTTTAGTGGGTATTTCTCTTTGCACTTGAACCTGCTCTTGAGTCCAATGGCAGCATTCCACCAGTGATAAGCCACTAAGAGTAATCAGGATCCCATGCAGCCCAGCTGATGAACCTGTTGAATCATAAAACTGCTGAAAAGCAAGACTGGAAATCCTAATCATGACAAAGTCATGAGCAATGAAAATAGCTGGAAGACAAATCAGTGCCCGGAGCCTTGGTTCCCTGTTAACTAGACATTTTCCCTAGATCTGGTCAATGTTTGTTAACTTCCTGTGAGAGTGGCTGATAGGAAGATCTGAATCTTAGCACTTGAACTCTGCTCCTGGGTTTAGAGACAAGTCTACTGGTTGGTTAGGATTGTAAAGGTTTTGAAAGAGGCATAGGCATGAAGCCCTTGCAGTAGTTGTTTTATTATATTTTATTGTATTCTTTTTGCAAGCAAAAAGCTATATGAAATTAAAACATGTTTATGTAGTAAACTACATTGGAATACGTAAGTGTAACTTCACTGAAACACAACATGAAGGAGAAAGGATAAACTTTCCCAAATAGGTAAGAACTGACCAAAGAATCTAAAGTAACCATCTAGACATATTACAACCCTAAACTAACCAAATGAGCACTGGTATTCACAATGGAGGCCACCAGGGAGAGAAGTACCCCCTTCTCTGAGAACAATACAGAGCATGTAATTTATCAGAGTTCCCTCTTGCCTTGGGTGGAATACATAACTTCTATGTCAGCATCCAGGATTACCCAGTCTCAACGTTCTAATCTGTCTATCAAGATCTTTTTGGATTTTGACTGTCATTCAATATGCTTATTATTAATCCTACCTTTATAGAAATTTGATCAGCTTGCCATCATTACCTTCATAAAACCAGAACAAGGCCAAGCCCAGATCATTGGGGCATTCCATTACAGTCCTCCTTCCAAGATGACTTTAAACCATGAACGATTACTCTTTAGGTATGGCCATTCAACCAGCTCTGGACCTACCAATAACCAACTATAGTGTCATCTAGCCACATTTCTCTATCTCATCCACAATAATAGCATGAGAAATTGTGCCAATTGTGCCAAATGCTTTGCTAAAATCTAGGTAAACTTTTTCTATAGTATTTCTTAGTATTATTGGCCAAGTAACCCTATCATGAAAGCAATAAGCTTAGTCTGGCAAAATCTGCTCTTGATGAAGCCATCCTGGCTATTTGTGACCACTACATGCTTTCCTAGAATTTTGCTAGAAAGCAAAGTCAAATTCATTACCTTATGGTTTATAGATCTACTTTCTTCCCTTCTTTGATATTTTAGAAAATATTTACTTTTCTTCCAACCTCAAGACCTCTCATTCACCATCATCTCTCAAAGATCACTGGCAGTATCTCAGCAATCATATCCATTAGTTCTTTTAATACTCTAGGTTTTGGTTCATCAGGGTCTAGTAAGCTGAAATTCACCAAGCACAGCTAGGTTCTCTCACTATCTTGCTACTTATCCTGTTATTCAGTCATGTTGAACTCTTCATGACCCTATGGACCATACTGTTGATGGGGTTTTCTTGGCAAAGATATTGGGATGATTGGCCATTTCCTTCTCCAGTGAATTGAGGCAAACACAGGTTAACTGACTTGCCTAGGATGACACAGCTAGTTTTCCTTGGCAGAGAAAACAGAAGCAAAACCGGAGATGAGCAATTTTCCTTCGTCCTATCATTAGTATCATCAAACTCTCTACCTCAAGCAGGGTTCCTGCTCCTTGTTTGATCCTCAGCTTTTCCCTAATATTGCTTTAAGGGGAAAGAACTCATCCTCTATAATCTTAGTTTTTCTCTATAATCTTAGCTCTGAGCTTTAAGATACCAAATACTGTTCTTACAATGCACTGCTACTCTTTCGTTCATCCTCTTAGTTTCCCTCACCTCCATCTTCTATGTCTTTTAAAAATCTAATTCATTCCATGAGTTGTCTATGTATTTTTGTCTGTCTCTTTAGACATCTCATCCTTCTTCTCTTTATCAAAATAACTTCTCATTATGTCTTGCTCTGACTTCCCTTGTAGAATTTTCATTCCTAAGATCCCACCTGCCCTTTCTCTGAACTTTTTTTTATCTTTTCTCCATAATCTAGAGTTCATGTCAGATAATGTCTAGATACCTTCTCCTTCACTATCACAAATTCTAAAATGGAGTAACCTTTTGTGACCATGTAAAAGATAGCTATTGCATTATTGGCCTGCTAATTACCTCACATGACTCCAATGCTATCCTGACTCTGTTTACCTTCTCCATCATAAGCATACATTGTATGATTTAAGTTTTTCTTTATTGACCGTACAAAGAGTTTCTGTTTCCCAAGGAGTTAGCTTTCAACACTTATCTTTCCCACTAGAGATAAGGAAGGCATGTGTCTTTTGTCTTGAGGTCGTACTTCACCTCCACTAGAGGGGTGTTCTTGTAAGGCCAGCTTAAGGACTTCACTTTGAACCAGGGATGAAATGCCAAGGTTTCATGACAGATTCAGCTATATTCTTCTCCATGGGGGAACTAACCTCAATGAATAAACTCAGCTGTGTCAGTATTTTTTGCTCTCAGACCCTGAGAGACAGAAAAACCTCTCCCCTGAGGAGGGTTTCAGTCCCAACTGATGCCAGGTGCACTCTCAATTGGTTTAATAATACCCCATTAGCAGAGAATCTGGGGTTCTGACTCATGGCCATTGAATTTGCCTATCCAGGACCTCCAATGAACTGTGCTTACTGATGATAAAGTACCAGACTGACACCTGTTTCTATGTGTATGTGTGTGTGTGTATGTGTGTGTGTGTGTGCATGCAATAGAGCCCACTTTACTGTATAACATATATCCTACTCCTAGAGTCATCTCCTATACATCTCAATTCTACCAAGTTGATTCTAACAAGATCTAATCAACTTGTCCATTAGGCAAAAACACAAAATTTCCCACCATTTCTGTTTCAGCCACTACTAGTTCCTCCTTGTCAGTGAAAACCAGATTCTTTCCCTTTCTTCTTTCCAACAGAGATCACCTCCTTGCTCTCTGTACAGACCTAGGTATTACTGGGTACTAACATTCACAGAAACATTACACTCTCTGTATATCGCAAGCATAACTTCCCTGGCCCCCTATACCTGCTTGAAGCAAATTCCAAAATCCTTTGTCTTATTTTTGATGGGTTTTTTGGCTGCTGCTTGTGGCTCACTGCTGAGGAAAGCTTCCTTTTTGTGAGGCATTAATCCTGAGATATACATACAATGAGATCTCTCTGCCTTATAATATCAAAATTTAGAGCTGGAAGAGATCATTAAGTCCAATCTCTCCATTTTACAAATGAGGAAAATGAGCCCTATAATGGCTAAGTGACTTACCCAGGGTCACAGAGCTGGTATCTGATGTGGAATTTAAAACCAAGACTCTCTAACCTGGCCCACCATATTATCCATGACGTGAAACTGCCTCATATCACTTTACCTGGTACTTTGGGTACTTTCCTCTTGTTCCTGGGCCCCACTCTCTAGCCTACTTGGTAGGTAAAGCCTAATTTATTTAGCAGACAAAAGCAGAGAAGACACAAGCATAGTGGATGCAAAATAAAACCTAATTATCTAATGAGATTTATAGACTTCTTTTCACCTGGCCACTGCTCTCCAGAACCTTCCCTCTACTTCCCTGGAACAACTCTTCTCTCTAGTTCAACCTTTCATTTCACAGATGAAGAAGCTGATGCCTAGAGGGGTGAAATGCTTTATCCAGAGTTGCATAGCTAATTAGTAGAAGCTAGGGCCAGGACATAATTAATGATAACAACAACAGTAGCTAGCATTTTTGAGGCATTTTAAGATTTATAAAGTGCTTTACCTACACTAACTCATTTGATCTTCACAACAACCAGCTGAAGAAAGTACTATTCTTTTCTCCATTTTATAGATGAGTAAACTAAGGCACATAAGGGTGAAGTGAGTTACCTAGAGTCACAGAGCTAGTAAATGTCTGAGGCAAACGTTAAACTCAAGTCTTCCTGACTTCACTCCATCCATTGTGCCACCTAGATATCTTTAGCAAATACTAGTTTTGTTTTTGTTTTTTAATAAGAATTAAAATTACATGTGTCTGTAAGGAGAACAGCAAGATCATACTAGAATCAAAATTTCCAATCACCACATTCATTTGGCCCCATCTGCAGAAAGCACGTTGGCTTTGAAGTCTTTAAATCTTGCCTCTGTCACTTTCTGTTTGACCTTGGGCAAGTCACTTATCAACCATTGACCTCTATTTATTTTTCTATAAAATAAAAGAAGGTAAACTAGATATCCTTCCAGCTTGAAATATATGGTCATATTTTTTTTTCCAGCCAAGATGGCTGCCTGAATAGCAGCTCATTTTTCCAACCCCTACTTCAGCAAAAAAAAAAAACTAAAAATAACATCAGACCAAACAATGATTAAGAAAGCCAACGGGAAACTACACTAAATGACATCATTCACCCCAGAACTACACAAAAATGTCAGCCACAAGCCCATGGAAATTAGGAAAGGGGGTCACCATAAAAGCCAGGCCCAGAGCAGGCAAAAAAGACAGAAGCCTCTCAGATTTACTAGAGATCAGGCAATGACATTTTGTAGCCTGCAAAGTCCTATATGTGGAGGGCAAGAGAGCAGAGAGCTTCCTAGAGAAAGTCCCATGGTGGTCAGAAACCCATATTAGGCACCTTGGAATGGGTCAAGAATAGCAGGAATCTGGAGAAGCAATGACTAGTCTGGTGGCAACAAAGCTTAAACCGAGATATCTCAGGCCTAGGTTCCTAACACTTCATCCAGTGACACCACAGAGGGCCCTCAATATCTGCCACTCTGAACCTCAAAGATCCAGGGAAACCTAATACCCAGAGATAGATGGGAGGTCAGCACAAGAACCCAGAAGACCCAAATGAGACAAAGCGAGGTTAATCATCACCTCACTCGAGTTTAACAAGAAGCAGAACCTGGCCCTAGCACAAAGCAGAAGAAGATACAGAAAACTATAATGAATTGTAATAGATCCAAAGATACTGAAAAAAGCACTACATATAAACATAGAGGAAGGAATAGAGAAGTAGACATCAGATGAATGAACATCATTCTTATCTGTACTGGACAAAAGAGGGTTAAACACAAACTTATTCACACACCCTGAGTCTTTCTCCCTTCTTGAACTTGAAGAGAGGTTAGAATGATACAACTTTGCTCTTGAAGTTAGAAACCATAAGAGCCTAAATCTCTCATCTCTCTTGCTCTCACCTACTCTGTAAGACCCTCATACAAGTGCTGTGCATTAAGTTACAGTTTCTACTAACTATGAATGACGATTAGACCTTTGAGATAAAGGTTATATAACAA
Organism: Phalanger gymnotis; assembly: GCA_028646595.1. Taxonomy (NCBI): domain Eukaryota; kingdom Metazoa; phylum Chordata; class Mammalia; order Diprotodontia; family Phalangeridae; genus Phalanger; species Phalanger gymnotis. The sequence goes on along the minus strand of JAQQSZ010017778.1, from coordinate 5,192 downwards.
TCTCAGCAGGAAGTGGTGAGGAGGGTGGTGGTAACAGGGAGGATAATGCTAGGGAGAGAATAGAAGCAAAAAAAGGTCTTGATCCCAAAGGGGGATTAAAAAAAAAGAACTGGAAATAAGAGGACAGGATAGGATAGAAGAGAAGGTCAAAAGAGTAAGCTAAAGAGTTAACCATCAACTAGGGAGGGACTAAATACACTATGGCATATGAATGTAATTGGAGTGTTATTGTGTAGAGAGGAATATGCAGATTTCAGAAAATACTGGAAAGCAGAAACTAATGCAGAGTGAAGTGAGCAGAACCTAAAATACAACATAATGATAAGAACATTGTAAAGGCAAACAACTATGAAAACTGTAAGAACTCTGATAAATGAAAATGACCAACCTCCTCTCCAAAGGACCTATCATAAAGCACAGTAACCACCTTCTAAGAGAGAAGTGATGGACTAAGAGTTTGGAAATAAACATAAAGTTTTAATATGGCCACTATTTGGATTTGTTTTGCTTGAAAATGTTTATTTTCTACGAAGTGAGGTTGTTTCTTTTTCATTAGAAAGGAGAAAGTGGGATCATGACAGTGAGGAAAAAATAAAGATGAATGGAAGAAAAGAGAACCACCAATTTTTTTTAATTTACAAAGAAGTAAAACATCTAGCTTGGAAGCACAAAGGAGCTGTGCAGTTTTTAAAATAATATTTGAATTTGCTATTTACTTTGAAAAAAATTCAGCAGGAAGTAGATCCAAGATGGCAAAGATGGAAGGTTAAAGGCAGGGATTCATCTGAGGTCTCCCATATTTCCCCCCAAACAACTTTAAAATAATGCCTCAAAATGAATCCTGGAGTGGCAGAACCAACAATAGCTCAGGGTGAAACAATTTTCCAGCCTAAGACAACTTAGAAGTTCAGTAGGAAATGTCTGTCTCAGTGGAGTGAGAGTTGAGTGCAATCCAGAGCAGGCTACCCAGGCAAGCCAGCAGCAGAATTGGTAGGGGTGGAAGTGGAGGGAGTGGTTATTAGCAGCTGTAGGTTAGCTCTCAGCCCATAGATAGTAAGGGGATAAGACTTCTGGTCAGAAGGAAATTACAGGAAACCTTTTGTTGGCACTGAGTTCAGAACTCTGTGGCACTGTCCATACACTGTGGAGAGGAGCACTGCACACCAGTGCTTGTGGCCCCAACGGTGCAGGGGCCCTGTTCACAGTTCCATGGTAGAAAAGAGTACTTGTGGTGACCACACTTCTCCTTAGATCATACTACCTTGAAAGAACTGAAAACTTACACACACCCCAGAACTAGCTTTGAAAACAGCAGCACAAAAAAACAGAAACTTAGACAATGTGGCATTCACCCCAGGAGCAAAACCCAACTTTAACATAAAGTTAGAAGTCAAGAAATTGGCTAGGAAATGAGTAAAAAAAAGAACCTGACTACAGAAAGTTACTGTGATGATAGGGAAGATCAAGACACAAACCCAAAAGACAATGAAATCAAAGCAGCTATGTGCAAACCCTCAAAGAAAAATTGTAAATTGGTCATAGGCCCAAAAACAGTTCCTGGAAGAATTCAAAAAGGATTTTAAAAAACAAATAAAAGCAATAGAGAAAAAGTTGGAAAAGAAATGAGAATGATGCAAGAAAATCAGTTAACAGCTTGGCAAAAGAGGCACAAAGTCCAGTGAAGATAAGAAGTTCTTAAAAAGTAGAATTGGCTAAACGGAAAAGAAGGTACAAAAGCTCAGTGAATAAAATAATAAATTAAAAATTAGAATTTGGCAACTGGAAGCTAATAATTCCATGAGATATCAAGAAACAATAAAACAAACTCAAAAGAATGAAAAGAAAAACAGGAGAAAATGTGAAATACCTCAATGGAAAAAAAAACTGACCCAGGAAATAGATTGAAAAGAGATAATTTAAGAAGTATTGTTGTTCTACCTAAAAGCCCTGATCAAAAACAAAACCTAGAGATCATATTTCAAGAAATTGTCAAGAAAACTGCCCTGCTATCCTAGAGCCAGAAGGTAAAATAGAAATTGAAAGAATCTCCTAAACACCTCCTGAAAGAGATTCCAAAATTAAAACTCCCAAGAAGGTTAGAGCCAAATTCCAGAACTTCCAGATCAAGGAAAAAAAATATTGCAAGCAGGCAGAAAGAAGCAGTTCAATGTGCAGCTACAGTCAGGATAACACAAGATTTAGTAGCTTCTACATTAAAGGACTGGATGGTGATGTTCCAGAGGGCAAAGGAGTTAGGATTACAACCAAGAATCAGCTACCCAGCAAAACTGAGTATTAATCCTTCAGGGGAGAAATGGATATTTAATGAAATAGAGAACTTTCTAGTATCCCTGATGAAGAAACCAGAGCTAAATAGAAAATGCAACATTCAAATATGAGATTTAAGAGAAACATAAACAGGTAAACATGAAAGAGAAATCACAAGGGAGTCAAAAAGGTTAAACTGTTTACATTCCTACATGGAAAGATAATACTTGTAAAAGTATACATAGACAGAGGGCATGGGTGTGAGTTGACTATGACGGGGTGATTTTAAAAATAAAATTAAAGGATGAAAAAGAGGAATTCATTGGGAGAAGGAGGAAGGGAGAGATCAAATGGGGTAAATTATCTCACATAAAGGAGACATGAAAGGAACAGCTTTTGCAATGGAGATGGAAATGGAGGGGAGGGCAGGAAATACTTGCACCCAACCCTCATCAAAAGGGAATAACATACACATTCAGTGGGGTATAGAAATCTATCTAGCCCTACAGGGAATTAGGGCAGAAGGGAGATAAGAGGGACTGATAGAAGAAAGGGGTGATTTGGGGTGGTGGTGGACAGAAGAAAATCACTTTGGAGTGGCGACAGGGTGAAAAGAGAGAAAGAAATGGATAACTGGGGGGAGGGAGATAGGATGTAAGGAAATACACAGTAAACATAACTGTCAATGTGAATAGGATAAACTCACCCATAAAATGGAATTGGTAGCAAAGTGGATTAAAAACCAGAATCCTACAGTACGTTGTTTAAAAGAAACATGCTTCAATTAGAGAGACACACATAGAGTAAAGGTAAGAAGCTGGAACAGAATCTATTATGCTTCAGCTGAAAAAAAAAGCCAAGAGTAGCAATCATGATCTCAGAAAAAAAAATTGATCTAATTAAAAGAGATAAGAAGGGGAATTACATTTTGTTAGAAGGTACTATAGATAATAAAGTAATACCAATACTAAACATATATGCACCAAATAGTATAACATTCAAATTCTTAAAGGAAAAGTTAAAAAAGTTAGAGGAGGAGATAGATTGTAAAACTATACCTGTAGAGGACCTCAACTTTCCCCTCTCAGAACTAGATAAATCCAACCAAAATATAAACAAGAAAGAAGTTAAGGAAATTGATCAAATTTTAGAAAAGTTAGATATTATAGACCTCTGGAGAAAACTGAATGAGAACAAAAAGGAATATGCCTTTTTCTTAATCGTACATGGCACCTACACAAAAATTGACCAGGTATTAAATCATCAAAAACTTCACAACCAAATGCAAAAAAAGTAGAACTAGCAAATGTATCCTTTTCAAATCATAATGCAATAAAAATTACATTTAATAGAGGTCTATGGAAAGACAGATTAAAATTAATTGGAAACTAAATAATCTAATCCTAAAGAATGAGTGGGTCAAAGAACAAATTATAGAAACAATAATTTCATCAAAGAGAATGACAACAATGAGACAACATACCAAAATTTATGAGATGCAGCCAAAGCAGTACCTAGGGGACATTTTATATCTCTAAACAGTTACATCAATAAAATAGAGAAGTAGCAGATCAATGAACTAGGCATGAAACCAAAAAAAAAATAGAAAAAGAACAAATTAAAAATCCTCAATTAACTACCAAACTGAAAATCAAAGGAGAGAGTAATAAAATTGAAAGTAAGAAAACCATTGAACTAATAAATAAAACTAAGAACTCATTTTATGGGAAAAAATACAATAAAATAGATAAACCATTGATTAATTTGATTTAAAAAAAAGAAGAAAACTAAATGATCAGTACTAAAAATAAAGAGGATGAATCTGCCACCAATGAAGAGGAAATCAAGCAATTATTAGGAGATATTTTGCTCAATTGTATGCCAATAAGTCTGACAATCTAAGTGAAATGGAGGAATAATCATAAAAATGTAAATTGCCCAGATTAACAGAAGAGGAAATAGAATTAGCCAAATAACCCCACCCTAAGAAAACAATCCCCTGGACCAGGTGGATTAACAAGTGAATTCTACCAAACATTTAAAGAACAATTAATTCTCATACTATATAAACTGTTTGAAAAATGAGGCAAAGGAATTCTACCAAATTCCTTTTATGACACAAATATATGGTGCTTATACCTAAACCAGGAAGAGCAAAAACAGAGAAAGAAAATTATAGACCAATGAGGAAACAAAGCTATCACTCATTGCAGATGATATGATGGTATACTTAGAAAATCCTAGAGAATCAACTAAAAAAGTAGTTGAAATAATTAACAACTTCAGCCAAGTTGCAGGATCTAAAACAAACCCATATATAAAAAAATCATCAGTATTTTTGTTTATAGCCAACAAAGTTCAGAAGCAAAAGATAGAAAGAGAAATTCCATTTAAAATAACTGTATACAACATAAAATACTTGGGAGTTTACCTGCCAAGACTAACCCAGGAAATATATGAACACAATTATAAAACACTTTTCACACAGTCATATCTAAACAATTGGAAAAATATTAATTGCCCATGGGTAGGCTATGCCAAAATAAAAATGACAATTTTACATAATTTATTTATTCAGTACCATACCAATGAAACTACCAAAAAAAATTAATAGAGGTAGAAAAAGTAGTAACAAAATTCATCTGGGAGAACAAAAGTTAAAGAATATCAAGAGCACCAATGAAACGAAAAATGTGAAGGAAGGTGGCCTAGTGGTGCCAAATCTCAAACTGTATTACAGAGATATAATCCTCAAAACAATTTGGTACTGGCTAAGAAATAAAGTGGTAGATCAATGGAATAGATGAGGTACACTATGCACAGTAGTAAATTACCATAGCAATCTGGTGTTTGATAAACCCCAAGACCCAAGTTTTTGGGACAAAAATTCACCATTTGACAAAAACTGCTGGGAAAACCAGAAA
>JAQQSZ010017777.1:0-10725 GCA_028646595.1 Phalanger gymnotis | reverse complement strand
AACAGGGCAACCAGAGTGTACGCCATCTTGGAGTGGGAGGGGGGAGGAAATGGGGAGAAAATTTGTAATTCAAATGCCTGTGAAAATCAATGCTGAAAACCAAACATGTCAAAAATAAATTAAAATTTAAAAAATAATTACTTCCAAACATTTGGCCCCTTGTTTTAAGTCTTATTCTTGATTTCATGATATTCTCTTAAGACAATGCTACTATTTAAGTTGACCAGACAACTAGATGGCAGAGTAGATGGGGGTAGGACTTGCGGTAAGGAGGACTTGAATTTGAATCCCTCTTCAGTCACTAACTAGCTGTGTGACCCTGGACAAAACATTTAACTTCCCTCAGCCTCATCAGTAGTAAAAGCACCTATATTACAGGGTTATTGTGAGAATAAATGATATAACATATACAAAGTGTTTTGCAAATCTTAAAGCACTATATAACTGCTAGTTATTATTACTATTATAACCATTCCATTACACAATGTCTACAGTTTTTAAAAATTACACAAATCAAAATGAAAAGACCACTGAAGCTGAATTCCAAGCAATGGAAAAATCAATCAATGTCCTGGAGAAGAACTAATGAAATAGATTTCCTCCCAAATGGCAGAGGTGGGAAACTACTAGGATAGAATATTGTATATATTGTAGAATATGGTACCTGTACTTTTACTTATTTTTTTTGTCACTAAGGAGGGTGGGAAGTGACTGCTCAAAAGGCATCAATGAAACTATTTTTAAAAATATATGTTAAGGATATGGAACATACTACTTATTTTCAACTTGGTTTCAGTCATAATTCTTTCTGGCAGCTCTTTCATAATTGATAATCTCTGACTCCCAGGAAAGAAGTTTAGAGTTATCTTGCTTCCCTTACAGAAAACAATGCTTATAAATGGTTGGCCTAGTGAGTAAAGCAAAGGAAAATGGGAAAAGATTAAGACCAGAAAAGAAATAAAAGAATCAAATAAAAGAATCAGAACATAGTGAATTCTCTAATACACCAGACCCATCACATAGAATTTGATAAATAAAAAGATTTCTTGTGTGTATCTAACATGCACTGAATGTAGCTGACTTATGTTTCTAAATAGTTACTTGCTATACTATAGTCTTAATTAAAAATAAAAATCAAATTCAAGTTTGTTTAAAGATTTAGTTAAATAGGCATGCTTTCTAAAATTCACAGTATCACAACTTAGGCAAAGTGCAAGTATGCACTTAATTTTGTGTTCAATGAAACAAAACCATGTAATTACATCAGAGAAGAGGATTCAGATCTATGCAGGAGCTTAGAGATCCACACATTTTACAGAAGGGAAAATAGGGCCTAGAAAAGTGACAATATAGTAAATAGAAGGGAGGTGAGGTGGGGGGATCAGAACAAGTTTTTATTAAATAGTTACAACATGCCAGGCATTGTGCTAAGCAACTTACAAATATTTTATATGATCCTCACAACCACCCTGGGAGAAAGGTGCTATTATTACCCCCTTTTTACAATTGAGGAAACTGGGGTAGCCAGAGGTTAAGTGTCCTGCCCAGGATCAAACAGCTAATAAGTTTCTGAAATCGAATTTGAACTCAGGTCTGTCCACCTGCAGGCCTTGTGGCATATCCACTGTGTCATTAGCTGCCCTCAGCTAAGTAAAGAAACAAGATTAGAAACTTAGGTCTTTTGATTCTGAATCCAGTACTCATTCTTTCTGCCTGTAGCAGAAACATGTCTCTTTGTATTTCAGATAAGTCATTTTATTACAACTGTTAATGGTTAGTAATAAACTAAATATCATGCCCAGGTTTCTACACAATATTCCATAGCCCAGCAGGACCCTGAACCCAAAAGCCCTGGGTACAGCAGGGCCCCTCAGACCACTCGCTTTGCTTCAAGTCTAAGTTTCCCAGCATAAATAAGACAGAGGGCCTGGAAGCAGTGCTCCCCATTTAGTGGAACAAAATCTCTGGGGATCTACAGTCCTTACCCTTACCACCACCATCACCACCACCACCACCACCACCCGAGGGTCCCAGGAACAGCAGCAACTCTTAAGACCATTTTTCCTGCTCCCAGTCTAGGCCCAACAAGTAGCAACCTGAGAGGCAACTTCCAGAGGGGAAAAGGCCAACCATCTCTGACTGCCACCTGTGAGGCAGATAAGCCAACCTAGCTGAAGCAGCCAGGTAATTCTGAAGGAGAGAAAGGAGGCACATAGCCAAGGTAGTCAAACCACTTCTATATAATACCCTAAAAGAAAAAACACAGGATGCTAAATCTATGAGCCTTGGGAAGAACAATGCTCCCCAGACCATCAGCCTAGCCTCTGTGGGTGCTACAGACTCAGAAAAGAAAGTTAACACTAAAGTCCTTGGCACTATCAAATGGTTCAACACCAGAAACTGCTATGATTTTATGTGGAAATAATACTAAAGAAGATTATTCCCACCTGCTTTGCTGCTGTACCCTAAGAACCATGGATTTTTCATCTGACTTGCAGTTGAAACCTTTTATGTTGTCTCCTTAATTAGAATGTGAACTCCATGAGAACAGAGACTATCTTACTTTCTATTTGTATCCCCCAAAGCGCTATGTACATAGTAACCTCTCAACAATGCCCCCTTTTCCCTTCCAGATAATTGATCATTGCTGGATTAAGAGGCCTAGATTCAACTCCAGACCCTAATACTTATTACCTGTGTCACCTTAAGCAAATCACTTAAGCTCTTCCTATGCCTCAGTCTCTTTTTGCTTTCTCAGTGCTCTGAGTAATCCTGGTAGCCAGTTCTTGTTAAGTTGCTAAAATATATTTTTGGGTACCTTTGGTTTATAATTTTTACTTTCTTACTGTATTACTTTTGAGATTCTTCTTCAATCTTTTCTGAGATTATCTTTTCAACCATTTTCCTTTGTCTTGCTCAGTAGGCTATTGTTTGAACAATCTCCTCTGGACATCTTTTAACATAGCCATGCAACTGGCCTAAGGGATTCACACATAAATTAAAAAGAAAAAACAGCTTTGGTAGTCATATTTCTGAGTTGCTCCCAGTTCAGCAAAATGTTCCCCAAATTTCTTTCCCTCTATTGCTTTGGCATATTCCCTTTTCCTTCTTTTTCCTTTCTTCTTTTAAGATCACTAAAACATAAAGTCACTTTCAGGCCTTCTGTCTTATTTAATTTCTATAAACTCTAATGACATTAAGGTTCTAAGGATCACTTTATCATTTTCTTTCATGTTCCTTTAATTTTGTGTTTGTATTTCAAAGTTTCTACACAGCTTTGGTCTTTTTAGAGGCAGCTGGGGATGGGCCTTGAAATAGAAAAGACTTGAGTTCAAAGCTGGCCTCAGACACTTACAGCTGTATGACCCCTGACAAGTCACTGAATCTGTTTGCCTCAGTTTACTCAACCGCAAAATGGGGATAAAAACCGCACCTACTTCCCAGGATTGTTATAAGGATCAAATGAGATTAAAAAAGAAAAAAATGTTTAGCACAGTGCCTGGCACCCAAAAGATGCTATATAAATGCTTATTCCACTTTTCATTAGGAATGCTTAGAAGTTATCTATTTCATTAAAGATGCATTTTTCCCCCTGACAGATTTACTCAGTTTTCCTGGGTAAATTATTTTTCATTGTAATCCTTCATCTTGTATGTTTTGTAATACTGTATTCCAAGCTCTCCACTCTGTGGTAGCTGATAAATTTTGTGTGATCTTGACTATGGATTGGGACTTGACCTCTTTCTTTCTGGGTGCTTATAGTACTTTTTTTCCTTGACAACTGAAACTCTAGATTGTGGCTATAATATTCCTGTTAGTTTTCATTTTGGAGTTTCTTTTAGGTAGTAACTGGTGCACTCTTTCTACGTTTTGTTGCCTGGATCTAATAGGTCTGGGCAGCCTGGGCAGCTTTTCTTTCATGATTCTTGAAATATGGCACCCTGGCTCTACTTTTGGTCATGACTTTTGAATAGTCCAATAATTCTTAAATTTTCTCTCTCTGCTCTGTTTTTCATATCAATTGTTTATTATATGAAATCTATACTTTTTTTCCATTATTTTTTACTCCAGGCTTTTGACCTTGCTCTATATCTGGTTGTCTCATAGAGGCATTAACTTCTATTTGGTCCATTTTTAAGGAGTCTGTTACTTGGGGAAAGTTTTATACCACTCCTACTAAGTGGTTAATTTACTTTTTAAGTCTTTTCTCTGAATCTCTCATCTCTTTTCCATTTTGTTCCTTTGTCACTCTCATTTCATTTATAATAATACTTTAAAACTCTTTAACTCTTGCTTCATTTCTTCTAGGAACTCTAGTTGACTTTACAGCTAAGCTGTAAGCTCAAAGCTTCTTTGAGGCTTTGCCTGCAGACAGATATTTTAGAGTTATTCTCCTCTTCTGGATTTGTGTCTTGGGTGTCTCTGGCACCATTAAATGGTTCATTATACTTGTAGTTTGCTGGTTAGATTTTTTTGGGGGGGAGGGAGGGGTGCTTAATTGTTCTTCTAGCCTTACTTCATAAATTGGGCCATGTGGTGAGTCAAAGTGCATCTGGAGAGAATATGTGCCATATATGGGTCCTGAGCTGTATTATCTGGGGTCCTGTTGCTGCAGTTTTGGGGATTGCATGTTTTTTCTTTTCAATTCAACTTAGCTTTTTTGAATCTTTACTGATTAAATATTTCATGTCTCCCCAATTATATGTAAAAACAATTTTTAACATTTTTTTTAAAATTTTGAGTTCCAAACTCTCTCCCTCCCCTCTCCCCACACGCCTTGAGAAGGCAAGCAATTTGATATGGATTATAAAGTGCAGTTATGCAAAACAGATTTCCATGTTGTGAAAGAAAACACAGACCCCTCCCTCCCCAGGCCAAGAAAAACACCAAGAAAAATAAAGAAAAATTATGTTTTGATCCATTAGTTCTTTCTCTTGATAGCATTTTTCATCATAAGTACTTGAAGATGGTCTTGGATCACTGTATTGTTTAAAACAACTATGTCATTCACAGCTGATCATCATACAATATTGCTGTTACTGTGCATAATGTTCTCCTGTTTCTGATCCTTTCACTTTGCATGTAAAGTCTTTCCAGGTTTTTCTGAGAGCATCCTACTCACTATCATTTCTTACAGCACAATAGTATTTCATCACAATCATATATAACAACTTGTTCTGCCATTCTCCAATTGATGGACATCCTCTCAATTTCCAATTCTTGGCCACCACTGAAAGAGCTGTTACAAATACTTTTGTACACAAATGTCCTTTTCCTTTTTGTTTTTCATCTCTTTGGGATACAGATCTAGCAGTGCTATCACTTGGTCAACAGGCATTGTTCTTATTCTGCTCTAAAAATGGCTGAATCAGTATACAACTTCACCCAAAGTACTTTAGTGTTTCAATTTGCTCCCACAGCCCCCATCCCCATGTGTCATTTTCCTTTTCTATCCTATCAGCCGACTTAGGTATGAGATGATAGCTCAGCTTAACTTAGTTTTTTTTTTTCCAGTTAACAAAAATCTATTTTCTCATTATCAAGGTTGGGTAGTGTTTTGCAAATATCACAAGGATAGCTTTAGTCAGGGAAACATAAACTTCCAGTGAGCCTGAAGTGGTGTAAGGGCATATAACTGCCCTCATAGACGGAGCATTTGGGCCTAGGTAACACAACTATAGACTTTTGTCCTTAGGTAGAGCTCTGGGAGACAGGAGACAGTTGACCCCAGTCTCTATGAGCTAACTAGAGGGATCTCTGCAGGTTTAGATAGAGTTGTAGGCTGACCCTTGACCTCACAGCCTTTATTCTTGGTCTCATTGCTCTGACCTAGCTGAATCTATTGAGCCCAGGGGCAAAAACAATACCAGTCCACCCTGAACGTTCACCCAGATATTAAATCCAAAATCCCTCTGGTCTGAGTTTGCAGGTTAAATCTAGTATTCCTGCTCCAAGGTCAGAGTGACAGAACTATAAGCCCACTTTGGGTTTCATAATTGTTGCCCTATTCACTTGCCAACAGGAGGAATTTATGCTTTTAGGCACACTATGGTTTCTCCTGAGATTTTCCAATCATAACTCAGTCTGGCATTCCCCTCAAATCTTGGTTAGAGTCCTGTGGGAGGAGGTGGTCTATATTACTACCTCCTAGCCATCATCTTTACTGCTTTAGTTGCTCCCAGTTAGGAACTTTTTTTTTTACCAATACAGATCATACTTTCTCTTCAACTTAGACTGTTAAAAGAGAATTACTTGGGGCACTAAGAGGTCAAGTGACTTGCCTAAGAAAAGTTACAGAATCAGCACGTGGCAGAGGTAGGACTTGAATCCAGGTCTCCCAAACTCTAACACCAGCTACTACTCATTATGTTACGCTACTTGCTTCTTTTGGCTGCCACAGTCAAAAGAAATATTTCCTTACTTTCTCAAAAAAATTTTTTTAAGATAGTAAAAGAACATTTCGAAAGTAGTAAAATTGAAATAAAGAAAAAAAAGAACCAGAAATTATACCTGTTCTTTTCTTCGAGGACAATATCTTCTGAGTTCTTATTTTCTTCTTTAAAATACTGGCCTGAGCTAGATGGATTAGCAAAAGTTGAAATGAAAGGTCCCAGAGACTGAAAGGCTGCTTGACGAACCTGATGAAAAATTAAAAAATATATGAATAGCATATAAACACGTCAGATTCTTTGGCAAAGGAAGCTTACAATGGGAGATAAACTGCTTTCCACAACATGATCATATATTTAATATAGTGAAGTTGGAAAATAAGGTAGAGTAGAATAGCTCGAAAACTAATTCAATTATCACTGATTGTAACCTCTGCCTCCTCTATTTCAATTTATCCCCAGAGCTTAGCACAGTGCCCGGCACATAGTAGAACCTTAATGTCTACAGATTGAATTTGTTGTTGACTAACTTTTCACATATTTTCTCTTTTTTTTAATTTCCAAATTTCTATTGGGATTTGGACATTTGGAGTTTGAGCTAGAGAAACTATAAAACATTAGGACAAAATAGTCAGAGAAGAGAATATATAAAATTCTGTCACCGACAGGAAGAAAGTAACTAAATGATATTTTACTCTCATAGCTTGACTACTCCTCTGTCTCTTTTGCAGGATTCTCATTTTCCTATTTCACTCTGAAGTGGGTACTCCCTACTGTTCTGTCCTAGGCCTTCTCTTTCCTACCCTCTTCATGCAATCTAATTTGGTGATATCATCCACTCCTTCTACTTCATTTATCATCCATCTCTCTAGAGCTTCATATACAACGACTATATACTCATATACAACATCATATACAACTGCTTAGATCTCTTCTTTTCCAACTGCCAGATGTGTATTTCTAAATGGATATCAACATATCTAAAATGGTACCTATATCTCTTTCATAATACTGTACTGCCCCTTTCGAAAATTCTGTATTTCTATGAATGGCATCCACTATCCTCCCATGTTCACAAACTTGGAGCAAACTTTATTCATTCTTCCATAGCCCTTACCCCCAATCCAAAATGCTGCAATGTCCTATGTCTATCACCACAATCTTTCAAGCAACTAGGCCCTTCTCTACACTTCTGTCACAATCACCCTAGTTCAGGTACTCCTCTCTCTTCTAACAGATTAATATATTTTCTTAAATGGCCTTACTATCTCCAGTCTTTCACTTCTGCAATCCACCCTCCAAAGCTCGCTTCAAGTAATATTCCTAAGGCACTGTATTATGTTATCCTCTAGTCAAAATTCTTCAGTTGTCCTCACAGACTACAGATTATTTAATTTCCTGACCTTGTCATTTAAGCTCCCCTCTATAATTTTACTCTAACAGTATTCTCAGACACAAATGAGGTAAGAATATGGTATAGCTAAAATGGACAATTTGTGTTTCATTTTTGTCCTCTAAGTCAATGCTTTAGCTACACCTTCCAATACTTTTAACAGATTTAATACCTGAATGCTAAAAATCCCTGCTCAGTTCAGATACTATTTTCTCCAGAAAGCATTTACTTCACTGTCTTAAAAGAATCTGTCTCCATTCTGTAGGTTATGAGGAAAACTGAAATTACTTGTAAAAAAAAAATAGAAGTGTTAACAAATGTGGGGGATGGAGGGAAGGATCTGAAGATACAGAAAGAACTTCTAATATACGTCAGGAGACGGAAGAACAGAATGTCACAAAGCTTCAATGATTGCATGGGGTTAAGAAATAGATGAGGTTCTTCCCAAGGGAGAAGATGCTGAATATTCAAAAGAAAGTATCTGCTTGACATTTCAAGAATAATATTGCAGTTCTCCAACCACTGTTTGGTAAAAGACCATCTTATAAGGATCAAAAGAAGAAGGGAGGAGTCAGGGTAATTTGTGACTCTGGAATAATGAGACACTATTTGTCAATCTAATAATAATGAAGAAGTGTCTTCTTGAGGCTTGTGCCCAAGATATGACAGGAAAATCTCTCCAGACATCTCAGACAGCTAAACTCCAATATACAAAATGTGGTTAACAAACAAGATAGACTAGAAATTGTGATGAAAGAAAGCAAATTTGACGTTGTAAGTATCAACTGAGACTTGGTGGGATGAAATTAATGATTGAAATAGGACTAGAAAAAAGCATAACCTGTCTCAAAAGACAGGATAAATAAAAGGAAGTTGGCACAGTGGTAGAATTACTCATCTTAAGAAGCTATCTACACTTGTGAGGAAATCAAGAAACCAGAGAGGAAACATGGCAGAATGCATTAGGGTAAAGATCAATGGAGGTGCAAATACAAGTAATGTCATCAGTATATATTACAGACCACCATAAGAGGAAATAGAGAAAAAGAGTTTGGCAAACAGACCACAAACTTGGCACAAAGGCATGACAGAATATTAAAGAAAATTCTTGATTATCCAGATGTTCTAAAACTTGCCATAAGTCAAATAGGTAATACTTTCCTGACTTGCCTTAATAATTATTTCAATTTTCAGAAGAAGGAACAAACAATAAGAAATTCTGTTTTAGATCTGATTTTCACCGATAAGGAGGAACTGGTTGCCTGGGCAAAAAATGTCAGGAACCACATGAAGGAAATGTACTCATCATTTTAAAATTTGTGAATGAGAAAAGGAAGTAGATATACAACCTAGATTGGAAGAGAATAGATGTCAAAGGATTAAGAGACAGGATAAGTAGAATCCCATGGACTAAAATTTTATAATGCACATTTAAAAACTCCCAACATATTAACTTAGCCAAGATACTAAAAATTAGGAAAATTCACCGTTGGAGGGACTGTAAATTAGTCCAACTATTCTGGAAAAGAATTTGGAATTATATGATTTGTCTAAAATGTATACATGTAGAGATTCCAGTACTAGGCATACTCCAAGGAGGAAGAGGAGGACTGGTGGTATATGGGGGGAGGTTATGAAGAACCTGAAATTCATTCTGGTAGTTCTCCATTCACACCCAAGACTACTGTCCATGGATTAAAGACTGGGAAGGATCAAAGTTAGGACACACAGTTTCACAAAGAATCACATCTCCTAGGTGGATATATAAATGTTGTGGCCTATGCAAATTCTACCATCTCCTAGAAGTATGAACCCACTTATCCCTTCTCTAGGAGGTATAACTGCACCTATTAGAATCCAACCAGTTATGAAAGACACCACGAAAGTCACTAGATCTGAAGTCAAAGGATGTGAGTTCAAATACTGGGTCACCTACTCATTTGACCATTAGGTTAATTTACTTATTTCTCTGGGCTTCAGTTTCCCAATCTATTAAATGAGGGAGTTGGACTAGATGAACTAAGGCATTCTTTTGCTTTAGTCTATTCTTAAAAGCAATAATATTAACTTAAATAAACCTAAGTTAGTGCTTTACAGAGGAGACAGAAATTTAATACATGCTTTACAGATCAGAAGGACAAAAAGGTACTTAATTAAAACAAAATCCTACCCATCGTGAAGGATCACTGATCAGATTAATAAAAAGTGTTGACAATTTTGTCCGACGGATTTCTTGAGATGTTGCACACGAAACAGCCATGAAGCACTCAGCACAAGCCTTTCTTACTCCCCAGACGTTATCTGAACAAAGCTGGAAAAACCTGGGAAGCTACACAGGGAAGAAAAAATAGGTAGGTTTTATGGGCATATTTTCATAGAGGAGGCAGGTGGTACTTAGTAGGACTTTTCCACTAACATTTCATTGGGGAAGGAAGGAATCCCCACTTAAAAAGATTGGGACATTTATTTTTAAAAATTATCTAAATGGAAGGTAATTGTGATTTTTGTTAGTACCATTTTTGTACATCAAAAGATTATTTTCCCTACAAACCAGTCCTTGAAAACCATTTCTTCAGATGACTTTTTCACTATTCAACGAATAGAAAGAATTTTTACAGGGACAAGACAGAAGTGCATCATAACATAAAGACACACACACAACAAGAGATTGAGAAAAATATGGCAAATAAAATAGAAAAAAATGTGACTGGCAAATAAAATAGAAAAAACCATGACATCAAAAATATATAAAGAACAGTTACAAATTCACAAGGCTACTTCTCAGTCCATAATAATCATAGAAAACAAAGAGTAAACTTTCAGAAGAAGGAAAAAAAAGTTAATAGATTCAAAAAATGCTTCCTCACTAAAATCAAAGAGTTACAAACTGTATCAGGGAATAAGTGTGGTGGCATGGAAAACACTCTAAATTTAGAGTCAAGA
>JAQQSZ010017776.1:0-10726 GCA_028646595.1 Phalanger gymnotis | reverse complement strand
CGTGGTAGCTAAGAATTGGAAATCAAAGGGATGCCCATCAATTGGGGAATGGCTGAACAAGCTGTGGTATATGAAGGTAATGGAATACTACTGTACTATAAGAAATGGGGATGATTTGGACTTCATAACAACCTGGAAGAACCTACACGACATAATGCTGAGTGAGCGGAACAGAGCCAGAAGAACATTATACACAACCACAGATATATTGATTCTGTGATGACTAACCCTGACAAACTTTGCTCTTCTCAGCAACACAATATGCACAGACAGCTCCAAAGAGCTCATGATGGAGAGAGCTATCTACATCCAGAGAAAGAACTGTGAAGTATAAATGCAAATCGAGGCACACTTCAGTCTTGCCTTTTTCCCCCCACTTTTTTTTTCTTCTCTCTTTTATATTTGTTGTTGGGTTCTGTTTTTTTTAATTCTGTTTTGTCTTTCTCATGAGTCATGAGAAAATGTATAAATTAATTCAATGCCTAGTTATACCTGGAAGTTATATGGGACTCCATGCCTTCTTGGGGAGGGAGGGGGGAGGGAGGGAAGAAAATCTGGAACCCAAAATTATGTAGAACTGTTTGTTGCAATCTAAAAATAAAAAAATTTAAAAAAAAAAGAGTTAATGAACCAAGACAGATCTTACTACAAGAGGTTAAGGAGAAATGAGGAAAAAAGAAATTAGTAAAAGCAAAGGCAATCATTGTTTCCTGTCATGAACTTAAGAGAAATATGGTTAATAAGGAGAGTGAGGCCAAATTAGAAAGGCTTAAAGGTAAGTATAGAAATTTGGACACAATTATGGGTTACTAAGCTTCAGTTGGAGGCAGCTGGGTGGCTCAGTGGATAGAGCACTGACTCCTATTTTTGCTTTTATATAACCCTATTTCTCGTATGTTCATGATGGAAAACCATGATTGCTTCTGCTTATACTGGTCCTTTTGCCTGGAATTCCCTTACTGCACTCCTCCAATCATCTAAATATCTTTCTTTCTCTAAGGCTCAGCTTGTCTCGCTTTGGTCATGAAACTTCCTAGACTGTTTCAGCCTACATTGACCTCTGCCTTCTCTGAACTCCAATTTCAGATCGTTTGACTTAATTATTTTCCACAGGCAAGCAGGGAAGTTTTGAAGGCTGCAGGATGGATTTATTATATGCTTCAAAAAAAAAAGAGCAGGGAGGTGATCAGCAGTTTCATGTACAATATTCTTTTCTCCTATGTATATGGAAATGATGTTTAAGGTCAAAATAAAAATAAATAAAAAATTTAAAAGATAATTACTCTCTCATTGTTTTATGTGTGTGTATATATGTATATGTACATATATACCCATATATACATATGGGTATATATTCACACATATTTACATACATGAATATATATTTATATATACATACACATATATACATATACACATACATACACCCCAGTGTATATATACAAACACAAACACACACACATATATATACATATATATACATATTGATGTATATATGTGTATATATATATATACATATATATATATTCACACACTTATGTACATATAAGCCTAAGTTGGAGGGACCAGTTTCAGGGAGAAGACGTCCTATATTTTCTTTTTATGTGGATGGGTCCAGCTTCTTAAATTGGGTGCTTAGCCAGAACAGTCTAAGAAAGGGTGAAGGAACAAGTTCACCCACGGCAGGACACAGTGAACTGAACTGGCTGGGGGCAGGGAGAGTTGCTGCCTCCCCTCCCCGCCTTTTTGTCTCAAGATATGGAGGTTTGGTTTGTTTTTCTTTGTCCTCAGTTCTAGGAAGGAAGTGGAATCCTCACTGGACCCAGGAGCTTCAGCCATGCTGACCTTGGAGGCAGGATTTTAGGCCAGATGTGCAGTCAGCCAGCCCAGCTGAGAAGTAAAGATGCCCAGGACTCAAGTTCAAGTGGGGGACTTTGGACTTGGAACTTGGGACTTTGCTATAGAGGAAATGAGCTAAACTGTGAACCTAGTCCCCTTACACTCCTATGCCCCAGGTGTTGCTGGAGTATATTAGCATATTCGTTATTATACCTTTGAGGTAAATATTCCTTCATAAAAACAAATCCAGCTGTTAAATGGTTAAATGGAACTGGCTTGCAGGGAATTCTACTAAATTGGGAGAACACTAAGGTAAGGTCTGGAGCCTGTGATTGAGAGCCTGGACACCTTCCAAAGCCCTTAAGCATATAGGAAAGCCCCAGGGATAGGTGAAATGTACTACATCTGGCCTTCAGGCAAAGGGACTGTGGGTAGTCATCCTCATATGTAAAATAGCTTTAGTCAACAAACATTTATTAAGTGTTTACTACTACCAGGCACTGTGCTAAGAGTGAGGATACAGAGAAAGGCAAAACCAGACCCCCAACCTCACGACCCTCAAGTTCTAATGGGAGAGACAATGTGCAAACAAGTATGATACATTTAGTTGTTGTTCAGCCGTTTTCAGTCGTGTCTGACTCTTTGTGACCCTGTTTGGGGTTTTCTTAAAGTGGTTTGCCATTTCCTTCTCCAGCTCATTTTACAGATGACAAAACTGAAGCAAACAGACTAAAGTGACTTATCCAGGGTCACACAGCTACTAACTGTCTGAGGCTGGATTTGAACTTAAGAAGATGAGTCTTCTTCATTCCAGGCCTGGTGCCCTCTCTACTGCGCCACCTAGTGCGCACAAGATTTATACAGTATAAATAGGAAGTAATTTCAGAGGAAAAACATTAGCTATTTTTTCCCTTGGAGAGATGATTGACATCTATTTATCAGCATACTCTCACAAACCTACTTTCACAAGAGTCTTTCCCGGTTACCCCCACTGTTAATGCTGCATCTCTTCAGGAAAAAAAAATATGGGAAACATTTTAAGTTTAATCTGTATTATTAAACCTAAGGAATCAACAAGACAATATATCAAGCCCTGATACATAGTTTGTGTGCTTTCAGGAGTTAAATCGTTACACTGGGATGTATGGAACATTCAGGGAGGACTATCACTCTGATGTGGAGGCTTGCCTTTTCAGGTCTGTGCATCCATCTTTGGTATACACCTCTCACCCAACTGCCACCTATATCTACAAGAAACTATAGCATGAGTGGTTGTCACACCCCACTAAAACCTATCTAGGCAGACCAAAATTGTCTATTGTATTTGTCCTGAATTTTGTTGCCTATTAATATTTAACTAATTTACATTTTTATAATCATCATGAGAAATGTTCTTTTGGTTTTACCTTCTTCCTTCTATATGACTTCACACAAATATTCTCAAATATTTCTTCATGTCTGTCATTTTTTACGGCACAAGAGTTTCTTATGATATTCAAATTACAGAATTTATTCAGCTTCCCCCCAATTATTGGACATGTAGTTAGTTTGCAACTTTATGCTAACCCAAATAAAAGTGTTGCTATAAATATGTTTCTACTTATGGATTATTCTTTTTCTTGCTATCATTAACCTTCTTAGATATATGTGCCCAGTAATGGAATTGTTGGATCAAAGAATATGAATGGTTTAGTAAGGTTTTTTTTAATAATTCTAAATTGTCTTCTAGAAATAAATGGAACAACTCATAACTCCCCAAGCAGCAAATTAGTATGTCTTTCCTTCCCACAGTGTGCCCTCATTTCTGTTTGTTCTGTGTGTGTGTGTGTGTGTGTGTGTGTGTACGTGTGCGTGCATGCATGCATATCCATCCAGGACTTTATTTTTGAGTTTTATTGATGCCTTTTCTTTTTACACCCCAATAAGTCCTCCCCTTTTCCCCTCCCCTGTGAGCCTTAAAGATTAAAAAAAAAAATTAAATAAAACTAATAACATTGAATGCATCTGATACCATATTCAAAATTCCAAACCCAGAGCCCCCAAACTCTCCGAAGAAAGGAAGTAGGCATATTTTCTCATCAATTGTCTAGGACTAAGCTCGGTCACAATTTTAGAAAGGTCTGTCTCACTTTATTCTTTTTTCCATTGCCATTACACTTGTCATAGATTATATATACATACATATGTGTGTGTGTGTGTGTATACATACACATACATATGTATGTGTGTGTATATATATATGTATTATATTGTGTATTTTCCCCCGATTCTGCTTACTTGATTCTGAATCAGCTCGTTATGTATCTTATGTTTTGCGAATTCTTCATATACAATATTTCCTTTGACACAATAATATTCCATTACATACACATAGCATGATTTGCTTAGTCATTGAAAAT
This sequence comes from Phalanger gymnotis, assembly GCA_028646595.1. Taxonomy (NCBI): domain Eukaryota; kingdom Metazoa; phylum Chordata; class Mammalia; order Diprotodontia; family Phalangeridae; genus Phalanger; species Phalanger gymnotis. The sequence goes on along the minus strand of JAQQSZ010017776.1, from coordinate 6,488 downwards.
TGAGGGGTTCCTGCTGTGTTTCCAATGCATTGGTACCATAAAGGGTGCTCTAACAAATATTTTTGTTCACATGGAGGCTTTTTGTCTGTCTTTAACTTCCATGGGAATATATGGCAATGGGATCTGAGTCAAAGACATTTTAGTCATCTTAAAAAATGTAATTCTAAGTTGCTTTCCAGAATGATTGGGCCAATTTATAGCTCTGTCAACAGTATATTAGTGTGTCTGTCTAACCTAAGCCCTACCAACATTGACTATATCCAAATTTTGTCAGTTTTGAATTTTGTTGGTTGTGAGATGAGTTTTGATTTTCATTTTCTCATTATGAAAGATTTGGAGTAATCTTTTCCTTCAACCATTTATTTATTGGTATTTGGCTCTCATTATAATATGGTATGGCCTTATTTTTATGTTTGACTTTACTAATCACAAGCTACCATGGACTTGACCAATTGGATCAAAAATTACTCTGTAATCACCATTGCTGTTTTTATTGATATTTCTATTCCTCTCTGAGGAGTGAGCCACTTAGGTTATTATCATCTGTATTTTGGGTTTAGCTATGGTTTGCCTTCCTTTACCCAGAAAGGCAGATGCTTACTTCATTCTCCAATTTTAGTAAATACTGTTTATGTGCCTGGATCCCTGTCATATATGGTAGTCTGAGACAGTTAATGAAGTTAATTGTATTTTAAAATAATATTAATAAAGAATCCTCTGCTGAAGTCCTACTCTGATGCTGTTAACTATAATCAAAAAGACAGAGCAATTAATCTGTGCAGCAAAAAGCCAACGGCTGCTGCCAATCGCCCTAATGAGGTCACTAGCTGCTTCTTACTCTGAAGCTGTCTGTATGCAACAGGTGAAAACAGGAAGGACTCAAGAATCTAGTTGGTGTTAGACAGTCCCATTGTTTTTTTTTATTTTAATCAATTACTCAACATCACATGACCATCTAACACATAGCAGGCATGAGCTAATAGGAAAGCACTTTCTTTGCCATAATGCCGTAGGCTCAACATATAGGTGCTTAGTGGAGAATAAGTATTGCTTTGAGGAAAAACACAAACCACCCATAGGGACAGGAACAGCAGGAGCATCGGTGGCAATGTGGTACCAATTAGGAATGCAGGACCATCTGGGCAGTATGAGCAAGTTATTGGCCAAACGTCCAAGGGCCATGAAGCCAAACAAAAAGGAGGAGCTGTGTCTCTCTGCTTGTTATCAGATGCCTTTGGACTTGGACCTCAGAAGGGTGTAGACCAGGTGTGTGGACACTGGAGCCAACGAGTAAGCAAACTTGGGGGTAGAGGAAGAAAAGAAAGAAACATGAGGGAGAAACAGATATTGAATCCACTGCGCCAGACCAGTTGGACCAGAGCTGTGAGGGAAAAGATGAAAGAGACAAAAGCAATAATATGTAATATATTATATGATAGAGCATGATGTAATATAATAGTGGCTAGCATTCAGATAGCACTTTAAGGTTTACAAAGCATTGTATAAACATCTCACTTTCTCCTCACAACAACCTGAGGAGGTAGGTGCTATTATTATCCCCATTTTATAGGTAGTAAAACTGAGGCAAACAGAGGTTAAGTGACTTGCCTAGGTTCACACAGCTAAGAAGTACTTGGGGCCAAATTTGAACTCAGATTTTCCCAATTTCAGCTCCAGTGCTCTAGTTACTGCTCCACTTAGCTGTCTCTTAATAGATGGGAGGAGATTGTGTATAGCACTTGATCAGTACCTGGCAGTAGAAGGCACTAAACACTTGTTGACTGATTGAGTATTCAAAGAATGGTGTCCTGACACAGGTGAGGTATCTCTGCATCCTTGCTACCGTCATCTTTACAGCACGGCTCGAGCATCCCCATCCACATATGTCACCCAAGCTTCTGTTTAAATGTATAGCTCAACATATAATAATAACATTTATATTAAATAAATATATTTATATTAAATTAAAAGGTTTGCTATGCACTTCACAAACATTATCTCATTTAATGTCTCATTATCACCTCCATTATCAACTAGCCCAGAAGCTTTTTGACCTCAGCAGTCAACATGAAGGGGAAGAGAATGGGCATCCTTTGGGCTTATGTTCTTATCTACAGCTGGTGTTCCATTTTAAAGTAGTCTAAGAACATTTTAAGAGTCATCTTCTCATTGTCAGGTTACAGGCCCTTCACTTCACTCTACTCAGGGTCAAGTTGGAAAAGTTATGAATATAGGCACTATAATAAATTGTTTGCCTGTTCTCCAAAGACCATCCTGACTACATACACAGAGGAAAACTCATCAGGAAAAAGTTGACCACTGGTTGATGAATTTTCCATTTCCATGAACTCATGAAAACCTTCTACTAAGTTGCAGAGGAATTTCTATTTATACTCATGAAATCACATGCAAATCCTTGAAGAATTAAACTATTAGTAAATAACTTGATACAGCATTAGGATTACTGCTTAGTCTGGATGAGAAACTCCCACCATAAAGAGAAGAAGCCTCCTTAATTTTGAAGCAAGCCAACACCTCCTTTAAACTCAAGCTCTAAGACCAAGTCTTAGGCTGTGAACTCAGAACTGAATCTAAGAATCACAGAGAAATACAAAATGAAGTGTTACAAAGCACTTTTTCTTAACACAGAAATCAAGTAATGCTCATGTAAATGTTTATTTCTAGCATATACATGGTACATGAAAGAGAGGTTGTGTGTAAAAGTTCCTAGAAAGCCAGTCCTTGAGGCAGGAATAACAGTTCAAGGGGCAGCTAGGTGGCGCAGTGAGTAGAGCACCGGCCCTGGAGTCAGGAGTACCTGCATTCAAATCCGCCTCAGACACTTGACACATTTACTAGCTGTGTGGCCTTGGGCAAGTCACTTAACCCCAATTGCCCTGCCTTCCCTCCCTGCAAAAAAAAGGAAAAAAAATTAATTAAACTGTTTCTTCCTCTTTCTTAAAAAAAAAGGAATAGCAGTTCAAATACATACTAGTTAGGTGATTTCAGGCAGCTGTCATGGCCTCTCAGGGTGTCAGGCACATCTCTAAGATTTCATATTATAGACATGTTATCCATCTGCATTGAATGAGAAAGTTTCTAATCCAAAATAATAATAGCTAGCATTTGCATTTAAATATTTAGATTTGCAAAGCACTTTATAAATATTATCTCATTTTATCCTCAAAGAAACCCTTGGAAATAAGAGGTATTATTATGTACGTTTCTCATTGAAGAAACTGAGAAAGTCATAGGGTAAGTGACTTGCCTAGGTTTACACAACTAGCAAGTGTCTGAAGCTCAATAAGGTCCTCCTGATTTCTAGTCTAGAATTTTATCCACTGTACCACCTAGCACCTTATCAATGAAACCAAGGATCCAGACCATCTCCTCATCCCTCCCGTAACATTTCTCTCCCTCTCTCTGTCTCTGTCTCTGTCTGTCTCTCTGTCTCTGTCTCTGTCTGTCTCTCTGTCTCTCTCTTCCTCTCTCTCTCTCTCTCCTCTCTCTCTCTTCTTCTTTCTCCCTCCCTCTCTCTCTCTCCTCTCTCTCTTCCTCTCTCTCTCTCTTTCTGTCTCTCTTCCTCTCTCTCTCTCTCTCTCTCTCTCTCTCTCTCTCTCTCTCTCTCTCTTTCTCTCTCTCTTCCTCTCCTCTTCCTCTCCTTCTCTCTCTCTTCCTCTCCTCTTCCTCTCTCTCTCTCCACCCATATGTATAATCTGTCTGTCTGTGTGTGTATTTGTTATTTGGACATACAAATGCATAATGTATTTTTCTAAAAGAATATTTAGATAATTAGTCTTATACATTACTAATGGTGTAACTACAAATGTATACCTATATGAGAGTGATCAAAGGCTTGTAGGCTAAACATAGACCTTCGCCCCACTATATCATGAATAATTTCCTTGAGAAGAGAGTTAACAGTAGAATGACAAACAACAAATAACATAAAAATGAAAATGATGTTTGTGAATAGAAAAATCAGTGAACAATGAGCTATTTTCAGATATTTTGGGGGGAAGATATAGTCTAAAATACAACTTTGTTAGAGCAAGGGGCAAAGTCTTTACCAAACAGAAAACTAAAAAATAAAAAAGGGACATGGTGGAATGGAAACAACTTTAAAAGATGAGAAATGGGAAAAAGAAAAAGAATGAGCATCACAACAGAGTATTACCATTTCTTAAGGAAGTTTAACCAATGCCAATAAAGCACCACAACAAGGAGTCCAAAAGACCTTAGGAACTGCCTTGGCAGCTTCAGCTAACTCAATTTTCTTGCCAGACAGAAAGCTATGGTGATCAAGGGCAGCACCTGTTTAGAGTATAAACTCCCTTGGAAGAGTTTGTAATGGTGTAAGAATAGTAACAGCATTATCTCTTAAAAAAGAGAGAAACAGTGGATGGAAGAACAAAACTCAATGGTTGAAGACCATCTGTAGTCAATATAGTCAGATCCATGACCCTGAGTATGTACATGCTGGGCAGATATTTGCATAGACCATACCGTAGCACATATATAAGTGCTTGTTGAATTAAATTGAAGGTTGAATTGAACTGAATTGAATTAATAATGACCTGGACCCTCAATTGAATAGTAGAAAGGGAACAAATGGACTGGATTGCCTTTGGAAAATTGTCATATTTTCAGTGACTCCAAACTTTCCCCTGAAACAAGGACCAATCTTTTTATCAATAGTAACCACTGGTAGCATAGCATGTTGAATAGAGTACTTATAGTCAGGAAGAGCAAGACTTGAGTTGTGCTTCCAACACAAACTGTCTCTATCACCATAGAGAAACATTTATCTCTCAATGCCCCAAGCAACTCTAGGACTATTAGTTACAGTACAATCGATGACTTGTATTGATAAAGGGAGTTCTGAGAGAATTCCCTACCCCAAGTAAAATCAGAGATAATGTCATTTGGCTACAAGTCATGAAATATACCAGTTTGCAATGAATTAGAACTAAGGCCCATCCAAAGGTCAATAGGTGGGCCTGATTAGGCTATAACATATTATCAACCAGAAATTGCACAGACAAAATAATGTGAAGGATGTCATCAAGGCAGTGTATGACCAGAAAAGAAAGTGGGCAGGTCATGTGTCAAGAGCAAGGGATAATATATATATATATATATATATATATATATATATATATATATATATATATACACTTAATTTATATATTTATATATATACTTAATTTATATATATACTTAATTTATATATATGCTTAATTTATATATATGTATATGTATATATATATATATATATATATATATATATATATACTTAATTGGTATAAGTACAACATTAAGAGAATATAACAAAGTCCTCCAATATGTTTGGTGGATCCCATGTGGAGAATTTATAGGGGATAATGGCCAAAAGTCACAGAGGATGAGAAGTTACTGATGCATTTCTCTGGAAGGAGTTACCACCTAAATGACCTTAGATACCCAATGAAGATTAATTCTTCTTCCATATTTACTGAGTAGCAATAATGTTATGGACCCAAGGCACAAACATCTCCCTAGTATACTCTGGAAAAGAATCATAGTGGTAGAGAATGTTAGAATTATAAGGGACCTAGATATAATCTAGTTCTCATCCTTTATTTTGTGAGGGAACTTATGAAACGTGGGGCCCTGTTCTACCAAAGATCCGTTTATTGTATAATCAAATAAGCTTAAGAGTACTTTCTCTGAAATGTTTGCTTCAAATTTAATTTAAACACACCCCACTGTGTAGCAAGTAGGCTTTAAGGAAAATTGAAGTAGATCTGTTTCCCATAGCATTACTATTTATATAATGTATTGATTTCTTGAACATTTCCTGCTTTGATCAAGAAAGCCTATTCGGAAAAAGAAAAAAAAAGAGAACTATACTCTACCCTTGCTCACCAAAGGTAAATTATAGCTTAACTCTGCTAAAGCGTCAACTGTTCACAAAAGGGAGGGAGGGGAAGTTTTGTAGTTCTTCCTAGTCTGGGAAGAGAGGACACTAACTCAAGATTGATATCCTCTTGATAGAGAGGGCAGAGATTTTTCACATGCAGGGACCACAGGAGCTTAGGGACTCTCAATGAGAATGAGAGGAGGAGAACAGAGAGCAGTTTTCCCAAGGCAACAGCACCATCATGAGATGAGCTGGTGTTGGCCTTATCTAGGGTTCCTTTCTTTAAGACCACAAGAGATGACTTATAAATGGACAAAGTGGTACTTGTTACAGTAGCAGAAGTAGTAAGAGAAAAGCCACAAGTAATGAACAGTGCCTATCTTGTTCTTGTTTTACTTCAGTTTAATTGAATTTTTAAAAATCCTGCTAAAGAATATACTTGTGAGATTTAAAAGTGTTTCTCATAAACATCTGTGGTTGACCTCATGCCTTAATTTCATCTATCATCCTTTTGTTTGTGACATGAAGACACAAGGGAAGTCACTCAAGGGAGATGGACCTTTCCTCCACTGAGCTTACAGCTCTA
>JAQQSZ010017775.1:0-10726 GCA_028646595.1 Phalanger gymnotis | reverse complement strand
CACAGGGGTTTCACACCTGATAGGGCTTTGGGCCTGGGGCTTAGCGGTTAACAGGTGAAAGTACTTTCACCATAAACAAAAGCCAAACTCCTCAAGGGCACCCGTTAAACTAAGCCCATTTTGCCTTACTGGCACACCTTCTTAAGCAATTTTTTTGCCTAGGGGTTAAGTCTTTTTTGTTATTTGGGAGTAACACTCAAGTAGGGATTAGTTTATCTGATTAACTCATTAAGGCCTGTCTGTTGTCATCTAGCAAAGCCTTTTCAGGAAAGTGATCATTTTCCTTGAGGATGGAGAGCAGGGAACAAAGTTCAATCAATGGAAAACCAGAGTATAGGCACATGGGAAGTCTGGGTAGAAGTGCAAGAGAGACTGGAGATTGTCCTTTGTCCTTCATTCTTGAAGGGGACCATGACATCAACAAGGTGATGTCATGACTTGCAAGTGAATTGGATTTAAGTGAAGCAGGGCTGTGCAAAGTCACCAGCCTCACTCTCTCCTCCAGAGTCATCTGGATTCTACTTACAAAGGAAAGATACTAACAATCAGAGTGATCAGGAAAAGTATCTGGCAGGTGAGATTTTTGGCTAGGGCTTGAATGGTAGAGAGTTACTCAAGGGCACTGAGGGGGTTGGGGTAGAGATAATTTGTCCAGGGTTATACCCCCTGTATGTGTCAGAAGTAAAAGTTGAATCCAGGACTACTTACACAGGCTTCTCTACTATAGGCTGACTGGCCTGATGCTCCTCTCCTTGGCCATGACTCTCTTCTCTCTCATACCCATCTGCCACAGTGTAGAAAGAATTCCAGATTTGGTATTTCTGACCCTGAGTTCAAATTCTCCTTTATTACTGCTGATGTGGTCTTGGGCAAGTCACTCAACCTACTTGTACAATACAAAAACCAACTTTCCCTAAATCGTCATCTTGTCTAGGGCTGGTCCCTAGAGTGCTGGTTTTATCATCAGGAATACATTGTTTCAAACTCACTTAAGACACTAACTCAGTGTAGGGTGGGGCCATCTCTAATCATCCTGATTTATACCTTGCCACTGGACCCAGATGGCTCCAGAGGAGAAAGTGAGGCTGGTGACTTTGCATAGCTCTGCCTCACTTAAATCCAATTCCCTTGCAAGTTGTGGCATTACCTTCCTGATGTCATGATCCTCTTTCGGAATGAAGGACAAACAACAACAACAATGTGGGGCAGTAGAAAAAGTGCTAGGTGGAGAATGAGAAGATCTGAGTTCAAATCTCAGCTCTATCACTTACTCTCTGAAGTACTGGATGGAGGGTTAGTTATTACTTATCTGCATGATCTTGGGTGAATCTCTTTATTTCTTTAGCTTTGTTTCCCCATCTGTAAAATGAACAAGTTGGACCAGATGAACCCAAAAATCCCTTCTAGCACTAGACTTATAAGCCCCATGTTTTCTGTTGGGCGAATCATTTCATCTTAGTGTGCCCCAGTTTTCTTTTCTGTCAAATGGGGTGAATAACACATTTAGTACCTACCTCACTCAGAGTTATTATTAAGTCCAAGTGAAATAATGTATGTAAACCTTTAACTAAACCCTATAAATACGAGCTTTTAAAATTAATAAGCTTATTTTGCTGGAAAAAAAAAAGATTGAGTAGTGGTTAACAAATTTCCTAACCATTCCTGAGCAGAGATGCTGGTCACTCGCTATAAAGCCAAAGAGACACTCTCCCTGCTCTGAATAGGAAGAGGTATCTGGAAAGGCCCCAGATCCGCTTTCTCCTTTCAAATTTAAGTTTTTAGTTTGTTTTCATTTTGCCTACAAAAGGCCTCTTGGTGTGTGAGGGAAGAAATGAAGTTCAGGTAGATGAGGCTCTTTATTTTACATTTGAGTGCTTGTGGATGATGAGGAGACTTTTGAGAAACAAAGAAGTAAATAATGGCCCCAAAGTTTGTACCGACAAGGTGGCTCTGTAAGCAATTACTGAACATCCTGGTGCAACAGTGACTGGCATATACTTATGCTACACTTCTAAGGTAATCTGGCACAAGGGAAAGAAAGCTGGATGCAGAGGCAAAATGAGGCCTGAAGTCCACACAGAATAACTGGGAGGCAAAAACTGTATAAACCTTAAATATGCTTTGCTTATGTTATCTTTTTTTATTCTTACAACTACCCATTTGAGGTAAGCATTAAATCATAATTATCCCACTTCAAAGATTAGGAAATTGAGTCTCAGAGACATGTCCATGGTGGTCAGAGAAAGTAAATGTTGGATCTGGATACAGTTAAAACACACGTGTGTATGTGTGTGAGTGCATGTGTGTGTGTGACGTGTGAGTGTGTATAGGAGCAAATCTGGACCCAGCCCTCTTTTCCCACTGTGAATTCTGAAAATTGTGCAAGTTAAGTGGTGAATCTGAGGTAATATATGTAAAGCACAGTATAGATACCATATACATGTATATCCGAACATATATTTACATATGTAAAACATTCATGAGCCCAATAAATCTAGGACTAAGTCTAGAATATATAAGTATGGATGTGGATATAAGCATACACATCATATGCTGTTGGTGTCTGTGTCTATGTCTGTGATGCTGTTCCTGTCCATGTCTGTGTGTGTGTATGCCAAGGATTAGCTAGAGTTAATCAAAGCTTGGAACAGTTAAGTATCAACTTTGCAGAGGCACTGAGTATATTGAAAACTATGCTAGACTTGGAATCAAAAGATCACAGAATTAGAATTAGAAGTTTCCTTGAATTCATCTACTTCAATCCCTTCATTTTAGAGATGATGCCACTGAGGTTTAGAGTGATTGATTTGAGGAAGGTCATACATCTAGTAAGTAAGTAGAAGTAAGTAGAAGAGACAGGATTTGAACACAAGTCTTCTATTTCTAAATCCAGTACTTTTTCAGAGCCTGGAACCTGAATCTTGCCTTTGATGTACACTCAGTCAAGTTAGTAAACCTCCATTAGCCTCTTTGTCCCCATCTACATAATAATGAAGGAGTTCGACTGTATTATGCCTCTTGTCAGCCCTAAATACTGTGATTCCTTTAGCATTTTGGTGAGGTTTGTTTTTTTTTCCCCCACAATGAAGTAAAAGAAAAAAAAAACTTTCTAGAATTACTTTAAGTCAAAATGTTGGATTGGGGGATGTGTTTTCATTTCTTTTCCTAAAATATCTTAGCTTTCCTGATGTTATACTTTTTGGAATAAATCTAATGTGGACTTTTAAGTTTTAGGCTAAAATACTCTGGCTGATTAACCCAGAATCCCAACGGAAGAGTGTAAGAATTACCACAGTATTTCAATAATGATAATAATCAGAGCTAGCTTTATTTAATATAGTTGTTTTCAGGTTTGCGAACTCTTTACATCTATCTCACCTGATTCTCAAAACAGCCCTGTGAGTTAGACATTATTATCATTCCTCTTTTACAGATGAGTAAACTGAGGCTCAGAGAAGTTATGTGACTTCCTAGGGGTTATGAATCTAGTGTCGAAGGCAGGATTCAAACTCAAGCTTAACTCATTGATCCATACAGGTCAATATTATGGCTTTGGCAATAACACCAACGGATAGGTATAGCTAAATGAGGGTTGTCGAAGTTCTGGAGAATCATTGCGTAAGGCAGCCTGGTATATTGGAAGGATTACTGCCCTGCAAGTCAGGAAACCTGATTATCAAGGTTCATCTCTGCCACTTAGTCACTATGTACCCTTGAGTATACCAGCTGTGTGACCCTGGGCAAATCACTTAACTCCTACCTGCATCAAACTGGAGGATGAAACCAGGCCAATATCTTTGCCAAGAAAACAATGGACAGTTGGTCCATGGGGTCACAAAGAGTTGGACACAACTCAACAACTGAATAAAAACAACAACAACCTTTGAGCATATCTCTTCCTTTTTCGAGGCTTTAGTTTCTCTTTTGTGTTTTTATGACTCTAAATTTACCATTATCTCTGTTCAATTTTTCAGTGCGTAAGTGAAAACCAAAACTCACCAGCTATGCCCAAAGGACTAATCTTTTTTTTTTCTTTTAGCCTTTCCAATAATAATGGCCCCGAACACCTGTTTAATCTTTAGGAAAGGAGTTCAACCTTTAATAAGCTTAGTCAGCCTTGAATGGATTTTCTAAATCTTTTCAGGTTTCTATCTCTCTATTAACAAGGTTGTGCCCACAGTCAGTGCAGGTGCCAGGGATCAGCAGTAGGCTTTGAAGACATGAAGACAGCCAGGAGAATCTGGGACCCTGAGCAGCATTAAAGCCTGAAGCCTGATTTCCAATGGGATTGATTCTTCTGTGACTTGCTTAACTCCTTGGCTTCCAGTTCCCCTCTTCCTTCTCTATGTGGAAGGAAGGAAAGAAGGAAGGAAGGAAAAAAGAAGGAAAGAAAAGGAAGGAAGGAAAGAAGGAAGGAAGGAAGGAAATAAGCATTTATTAAGCTCCTACTCTATGCCAGGTGTTGTGCTAAGCACTTTACAAATATTATCTCATTTGATCCTCACAACAACAATCCTGGAAGGTAGGTGCTATTTTATCCCCATTTTATGGTTGAGGAAACTAAGGCACACAGAAATTAAATTACATGCCCAGGGTTACAATAGCTAGTAAGTGACTGAGGTCGCATTTAAACTTGGGTCTTCCTTACTCTTGGGCAGCTAGATGGTACAGTAGATAGAATGAATGCCTAGCCTGGTTGTCAGAAAAAATCTTCTTCCTGAGTTCAAATCTGGCCTCAGATACGTACTAGTTGTGTGACTCTGGGCAAGTCACTTAACCCTGTTTGCCTCAGTTTCTTCATCTGTAAAATGAGCTAGAGAAGGAAAGGACAAACCACTCCATGATCTTTGCCAAGAAAACTCAAAAAGGGGTCATGAAGCATCAGACATGACTAAAAAAATGACTAAACAACAACTTCCTTGCTCTAGGTTCTATCCACTGTGCTACCTACTACATGTGATGGATCTATGCATTTCCTTGTTATGACACAGTCCTCAGTACACCACCACCTTCACTTGAACAGCTGATGTCCTGAAAGCCACTCCATGGAGTTGTTGAGAGGTGATCCAGGATGGTGGGTTCAGACATGGATAGGCAAAAAAAAATGCAATTATCATAAATATGGAGATGACAAGGAAAAAGTGGTATCGAAGATTTATATGGCTAAGAGAGACATTGTATACTTCCCTTTGGGATATGTATTTCCATAGGCACAAGGAGTCTCTTCAGACTAGTTGCATGGGCAGCTGGGAAATGTTCAGTGTTTCAGAGAGATCACACAGGCAAGAAACAAGGTCTCTCAGGAATCTGGACTACCAGGGGTGGGGAACCTGTGGCATCAATGTCACATATGGCCCTCTAGATCCTCAAGTGTGGCTCTTTGACTGAATCCTTAAAAGGATTTATTCTGTGAAGTTTGGATTCAGTCAAAGGGTCACATGTGGCCCTGAGGCTACAGGTTCCTCACCCCTATATAGACTGCGTAGGCTTATTCTAGCTTGAGTAGTTGAAACTGGTAGGTGAAAGAGTGCAGAGCAATGGAAAATGTCCAGGAATACTGAGAACCTGGAGCTTTTTCTTGCCCACTGCTTTGCCAATGCACAAAAATGGAAGGATGTATGGGAGCATGAAGAAATCCTTGAACATTAAGTCAGAAGATAGACTCAAATTTTTGGTTTGTCACCTAGGATTTATGGAGAGAGAGAGAGAGAAGGAGGGATGGAGGAAGGAAGGAAGGAAGGAAAGAAAGAAAGAAGGGAAGGAAAGAAAGAAAGAGAAAGGAAGGAAGGAAGGAAGGAAGGAAGGAAGGAAGGAAGGAAGGAAGGAAGGAAGGAAGGAAGGAAGGAAGAGAGGAAGGAAGGAAGGGAGAGAAGGAAGGAAGGAAGGAAGGAAAGAAAGAAAGAAAGAAAGAAAGAAAGAAAGAAAGAAAGAAAGAAAGAAAGAAAGAAAGAAAGGAAGGAAGGAAGAGAAAAAGGTAGGCAGACAGAACTTAATAAATTATTGGTAGATTGGATAGTTTTAATGGCAGGAATTGCTTCTGGAGTTGAATATGAAGAAGAGAAAAACACCTAGGTGTTTTTCTAAATGGTCTTGGGTGTTGACCCAGCCTACCAGTAACTTCCCATTGAGGGACTCCATGCTGAGTAATGCCAAGGCTAAAATAACCTTACTCCACGCTTTTCTCCTAGCTGTGACTGCTGAACCATCGGAGGGTGAGGTTTCGGTCTAGTGCCAAAGCCTGCTTTTCCATCTGACTATATCGCTTGAAAAGGCCCCTCGGTACACCTGAGCTTCCTCCTTGAATGGCCTATCTGAACAACACCAGAAAAGGGACACGCTGTGATGAATATTTTCATCCCAGGTCCTGATCCACAGCCTTATTAGAGAGGGAGAGAAAAGCTCTAGTTCAGTTGGATTAATTCCTCATTTGCTTCAGCTCCCTGAGACAGCTGGTGGAAAACTTGATCAAATCACCCCCAATTCAAAAGCAGTGACTTTGGCCTCATCAGGCCCAAAAGGAACAGCTTTTGTTTCAGTAGAACCCAGGTCTTATCAGCTCAGTATGTCACTCAGCCCACCCCAGTCCACTCTGAAATCCTCCTGGATTTATTGCAGCCGTGGCAAGCTTGCTGGAAATAATAGTACAAGCAAAGAGGCTAGCCAGCTATCGACTCCTAGCTCCTAGTAATACCAAGGGGAAATGATTTGTACAAAAGGTGCGCTGGGGTGACAAATGAAGGCAGCGCTTTGGCCCATTGAGGATGCTGGGACTGGGACAAAGCAAGCATCCTAATACCAGGCGGCTCCACTTTATCTGATTACATTCTGAGGCTTGATGCTCCCCACAGCCCCTCCCAGACATCCCCCACCCACACACTTTTGCCTAAAGGACACAGGTTGCTTTCTTTGGAGTGCAATGTAGCATGAAATGGTAATCTAGAGAATTACTACATTAAAACACACACACACACACACACACACACACACACACACACACACACATACATGATTTTGCTCCCCAACAAAAGCAATTTTCAGGTCTCCAACAATTTCCCTTTTAAGTTGTTGACCGAAGTGACCAGTTATAGCAGAACAATAAATGATCTTTTCTTTCCTTTCCTTTGCTTCCTTTTTCTTTCCTTCTTATCCTTTTTTTCCTCTTTCTCTCCTTTCTTCTTCCTTCCTTTCTCTTTTTTCTCTCTCTTCTTTCTTTTTTCATCTCAAAAAGGGCAAAAAGGATGAATCGTGATTCAGAAAAGATTGCAATGTCTTCCTTTTAGGAACTATATCCAATCCGATCCAGGAAAATACTGGGAACAACCATGATTTCCTCCCTTGTCCTGATTTTTTTTTGAAGGAGAAAATGCAGTTTGCAGTTGTAGCATTTGATCTTGAAATGTTCCCCTTGTGTGTGGAGGGGGGGCGTTGCAGTGGAGAGGGGGGAGTAACTTTTTGCATTCATTTTGTGTCCTGCCTGTTTAGTTTTCTCCCTCTCCAAGCAGGTGGTGATGCTGAGGTCTGTGTGATGTAAAGTGGGCTTAGTCGTCGACATTCTGAGTACCCTCTGCTGTAAGAGTGTCAAAGAATTATCCCCCAATTCAGGGACAGAGTTTCTTTTTTTCCTAGTCACCCTCATTTTCACAAGAACAAAGATGAATTGTTGTTGTTGTGTGTGTGTGTTTCTGTAAGTTCCAAAGGAACTGGTAACTCCTCAAACTCTTTCAAACCCCACAAGCCAATCCCTTCCATTTCTTTTCCATAGGCATTTGGAAAATTCCCCTGAAAGACTGTGCATTTCAAAACTTACTCCACATTCAGATTTTAGGATAATAACCAAGCTATCAAAGTTTGTTTGTTGTTTAGTTTGTTGTCAAGTATTGAGGGTTTTCAAGACTCTAAAGAATCCAAATAAGAGAAATCACCCCTCAGAATATATCAGTAAGAGTTGCCTGTTTATAACAGAACCACGGAAGTGGACAGGCAGTGTGACATAGTTAATAAAGCACAAGACTGAGAGTCAGAAGGCCTTGGGTTTGAATTTCACACAGACACGTCCTATCTTTGTGAACATGGGCAAGATATCTAGGGAAAGCATTTATTAAGCACTTACTATATACCAGGCACTGTGCTAAGCTCTGGAGATACTATAGCCCATAAGCAAGGTAGTTCCTGCCCTCAAGTAACTAATATTCTAAGGGCAAAACAACAAATGAAGAGGAGCTGGAAAAGAGAAGGGACCAAAAATTCACTTATCAGAGCAAGGACAAAATCCATTATTCCTAAGAGAGAAAGATGAAGATGAAGATGACAGCTACAGTGGCTTCTCTTAACTTTCCCATGACTCAGTTTCCTTCTCTGTAAAATGAGGGATTTGAACATGATGGATGACCTCTTCCAAGTCTACATCTATTATCTTATCATAAGTTCATCACTGAGACAAGCTACCTACTCCAGGCTCTATAGGGTGGGGAGGTGGGGAGGATATGACAAGTGGTCTTCCAGTCTTTGCTTTGAAGACTTCCAGTGAAAGAGAACTCACTACCTACTAAGGCACCCCATTCTACTTAGTTGTTGTTGTTTAGTCATTTGGTAACCCTATTCAAAGTTTTCTTGGAAAAGATACTGGAAGGGTTTGTCATTTCCTTCTCCAGCTCATTTTACAGATGAGGAAACTGAGGTAAACAGGGTTAAATGACATGCCCAGGGTCACACACCTATAAGGCCAGATTTGAACTCAGGAATGCTCCATCATGACCTAGCTGCCTTGCCTGGTACATGGTGGGTGCTTAATAAATGTTCATTAATTGATTGATGGTTTATTGATTTACATCTTGTAAGATAATTTTGAAAAGAATACATGTATAATTTTAAACTTAGATTTAGAAATTATAAGAATAATTCATCTGAAAAAGACTGGAGTGGTGGGGAGGAGAACATACAAGAGGACTACAAACACAGTGAGAGTCAAGAGCACTATAGTTCAGCCAAAATTGTTATTCTTTACTTAACAAATATCAAATACAGGGAGTGTTTCCATGTATATTGTAGACTAGGAGAAGATTGCATATAAAACTGTCTATCTCCATTACAAAGCACTTGCTTTTCTTTTGGAGTATAGATTACATTCACCATGGAATTTCTCAAGCTGCCCTGCTTGGCTAGGATTCCTTCTGCTATGTTCTGTCTTTTTTGGGGAAGGGAGTGGCAGAACTAAGGGGAGTCCCAGTGGTGTGATGATGAATGTTTAACATCTGGATTTGGGGGCAGGGGGAAGGAACTCATGACACATTTTTAAGTTTAATCTGCAATATTAACATTTTCTCCATCACTTCCTCAAATCTAAACAAATCTAGACAATCAACAAACCAGTAAATCAAAGCCCTGTTATGTAGCCTTTGCCATACCCAAGGTGTAAATGTTCATGGTGAAAAGGATCCGCTCTCCCACTCCTGAGGCAGTTCCAGATTACTTCTGCCCTATCCCTCCTTCCTCTCTCCCTCCAACCTCCCCCACCCCCACCCAAGCAAATGAAATCTTATGCTGAATTCAATGGAATGTAGTATTGAGCACAGGGAAGTTAAGGTTCCATTGTCCTCTCCAACTGTCAGACCACACCTAGAAGAAGGTGTTCCATTCTGGGAAGCAGTGACAGGCTGGTGCATGTCCAGAGGAGAGGGTACAAAATGGTATGTCAGGATTGGTTGAGGAAACTGGGGCTTTTTAGCTTGGATGAGACAGGAAATGGGTGATATGAAAGCTGTCTTCATTCATTTAAGGACCTGTCACATGAAAGAGGTAGTAGACTCATTCTAATCATTCCCAGGGGATGAAACCTAGAAAAAGTAGGAGAAAAAGACTTGGTATAAGGGAAAACATCCTGGCCAGTGGAACTACCCCCAGATAGAATAAGCTGGGCCAGAAAGGTACTGAGTGGGTTCCCTTGTCCCTGGAGGCCATTAAGAAAAAATTGGAGACTCACTTAGCAGAAATATTTGTGAAGAGAATTCTAATTCCAGGTATTGGCTGGAAAAGGTGGCCCCTGAGACCCTTTACAATTTTGTCTTTTGATTCTCAATACCAAAGGATGTTGATGGATTGAATGGATCACTGAGGAATGTTTTTCATTTGTCTAGAGACCAACATGCGTCATCATTATTCTGGAAGTTCAACTATTAGGCAGCTGGGTGGTTTAGTGATAGAGTATTGGATCTGGAATCAGGAAGACATGAGTTCAAATTTTGCCTTAGACATTTACTAACTGGGTTACTCTGGGCAAGTCACATAGACTCTATATCCCCCAGTTTACTATCTTTAAAATGAGCCTAATAATGGCACTTAGCTCCCAGGGTTGTGACCACTTTGCAAACCCAAAAGTGCTATGTGATTCAAGTGTAGTTTTTGTCTAAAGGACACACACACACACACACACACACATGCCTCCCTTTAGGCTCCTGCCCAGTGAATGCCTCCTTATCACATAAGTCAAGATGTGTCTTATGGTGGGGCATCAGAAACTGGAGCAAGTCCTGGCCAAGTAGTAGCAAAGAATGGCTGTCCTTGCCTCATTAATTGTCTCAATGTAGAATCTTCCTTTTAAAATCTGTCCTATGAACAATGTGAACTCACCATTTGCTATGTGGACTTGATCTGTATACAAATATGTTTGGTTTTTTACATCAGGCTTCTGATTTATCATGACTGTATATATAATAGCTAGTTGGGCAAG
>JAQQSZ010017774.1:0-10726 GCA_028646595.1 Phalanger gymnotis | reverse complement strand
ATGACCATGTGATGGTGTAAATAGGAATTTAATAGTGGTCTCCAACCTCATCCATCTAAACAATTAACAATTTACATATTATATGTGTGCATATATACATATATATGCATGTGTGTGCATATGTATATATATACATATATATCTGATACTAGATTGTTAAGAAATAGTTTATTCTTTTCATTTTCTTACTATATTTGTTCCTCCTAGGCTTTGCATTGAAGCCACAGAGAACCAAAGTTTATACTGATTTAGCTGGGAGCATCTTGTCAAGTTCCCTAGAGAATTTTTCCTTCTTCAAATTCTGCAACATATAAGCTGTGATTCATAATGGTCTTTTTTTTTTCTTAGCTCATCATGATGAGGACAAGGCAAAATGACCAAGTGTTCCATGAAATGAAGTTTGCTGACTTAGGGCTAATGATAATGCATTTATATTCACCTCTGGGGAGAGCTCTAAGCAATACATCTAATTAGCAGGCACTTGATCTGTCCATCTATAGTCAAAGCATCGATATGATTGTGGTTCAATTATTCCATGTTCAGAACAATTCCTTGATTATAAGAAAATGGATCACCTCTTAAAAGTTAATTGTTGTTGAGTCGTTTCAGTTGTGTTCTACTTTTGTGTTTCCATTTGGGGTTTTCTTGGCAAAGATATTGGAGTGATTTTGCACTTCCTTCTCTAGCTCATTTTACAGATGAGGAAACTGAGGCAAACAGGGTTAAGTGATTTGCCCAGAGTCACAGAACTAATATGTGTCTGAAGCCAGATTTGAACTCAGGAAGGAGTCTTCTTGAGTTCAGGCTTGGCATTCTATCTACTATGCCACCTAGCTGCCGGTTCCTTGAAAGTACCAACATTTAAATTAACTTTTGATCTAACAACTGCATGTGATTCTTATAATCTCTATGTCCCATCATTCTAGAACTGTCCTTGAAGAAATAGAAGGGAACTTACACAGGACTGAGAAGACCATTTTGAATTTTTATCTCCTCTATGTATTTATTTATCTTTATATTTATTTATGTTTATCTACTCTATATAGTGACCAACTTCTGGTAATGAACCTCTCCAGACTTTATGAGGTTTGGTTGTCAGCAGATATAATCTATCGCTGAATGAATGAATGAATGAAAGCCTTTATTATATGTTCATCTCTTTGCAAATCATAGAACTAAGTGCTAGAGAGAAAGAGAAAAATAGTCCATACTCTCAAGAAGTTCACAGGAATACAATGATGACAATTCGCATGGAGTAGGTTTCAGCTGCAAGTCAAAAGGAAGGTCCCCGATGGCTAGAGTCATTAAGAGGCAGCTGCGTGGTTCAGTGGATAGAATGCTATACCAGGAATCAGGAAGACCTGAGTTTGAATTTGACCTCAGACACTTATTTACCTATATGACCCTGGGCAAGCCACTTAATCTCTGCCTCAGTTTCTTCATCTGTAAAATGGGATGATAATAATAGCACCTACCTCCCAGGGCTATTGTGAGGATCATATGAGATAATACTCGTAAAGTTCTTAGCACAGTGCCTGGCACATAGTAAGCACTATAGAAATGTTAGCTATTATTATTTCTACTGATAAAATCACCTTTGTTTCTGACACTAAACCATTTGATAGGGTCCTAGATCTCGGGGCCAAGAAAGTTCCTTGTCAGGTCTTCATTCGTTGTGGCTGCTGAACTGGTGGGGGCTTCATCAATTGCAGAAGTGTTGCCAGGTCGCATCTCCACAGGAGTTGGTCCCCTGGAAAATACTCAGATCCTTCCTTACTTTACAGAACTTTTAGAGCAGGAGATTCTCTTACATAATCTCTGAGAATCCAGATTCATTGCAAGGACAAGATGAGTCACTGCAGCAGGGTTTTTGTGTAGGATGAGCTGCCAAATTGGATTGAATAATAAAAAAGGAGGCAATGTAGAAAATGCACCCTAAGTCTGAAGTCAGAAGACCTGGGTTCAAATCTTGCCTCTGATACTTACTACTTTTATGTCTTTGGGAAAGTCACTTGACTTTCAGGTTCCTCATCTATAAAATGAGGGAATTGGACTGGATGGTCTCCATGATCTCATTAAGTTCTGATCAGATAATTCATTTTGGTGATTTGAGGAGAGGAGTAGAGAGAAAGATAATTTTTAAAGTAGGCTTGAAGAATATTGGAATGAAGTAGCATGGTCAACAAGTATTACAGAGATAGGAAGGAGACTGAGATGGTCGAGGACGAGCTACACAATCATTTACCTTTTAAATATGGGCTTTCTCCAGTCCATATGGTTTTGGAGACTGTGACAAGGCCTCCTTTCTCTAAAGAAGAAAAAGGCAGAGATGGATGGCAAATGGACTAACCTTTAATCAATTAATTAAATAATAAGATTAATTAATTTGAGTCAGGTGACTCAATGATTCTCGCTATGCTACTGGAGTTCATGTTGCCTTTTTTTCATTGGGTCAGGGGTTCTTAACTTATTTTGTATCACGGATCGCTCTGGCAGTCTAGTGATGCATATGGGCCCTTCTCAGAATCATCTTTTTGGGAGTGGAGCCAAGATGGCGGTGTGAAAACAGAATCATCTTTTTAAATGCATAAAATAAAATAACAAGAAACCAATTATGTTGAAATTATCAAAATATTAAAAGAAACAAATTCACAGACTCCAGGTTAAAAACCCCTACACTAGAGGATTATTTAAATATATAGGAACCCAGATAGATATATTTCATTACCTCTCAGAGAAATTTTAGGTCATAGACCAATTGAGTTAACATACATAAAGCCCTTTGCAAACTTTAAAGATCTCTATATAAATACTAGCTATTATTATAGAATTTGGAAATATTTCCTACTGTCTTAAGAACAGGAAACTCCATTTCCTTTTCTGGAGACCTTTCCTTGCATGGTTCTTTCCATCATGCTTTATGGTCATTTAGGTTAGATTCTATGGCAGTATAAAATATGTTCAGTAATCTATCCATATTCCCTATTTCCCCTATTAGTTATCTGTATATATTTGGTATTTTTGTCATTCACTTGTTTCAGTCATGTCTGACTCTTTGTGACCTCTTTTGGGGTTTTCTTGGTAAAGATCTTAGAGCTGTTTGCCATTTCCTTCTCCAGCTCATTTTACAGATGAGGAAACTGAGGCCAACAGGGTTAACTGACTTGCCCAGGGTCACACAGCTAATAGGAGTCTGAGGCCAGATTTGAACTCAGGAAGATGAGTCTTCCTGACTCCAGGCCCACAGCTCTGTCCACTGCTGCCCTATTTGGTACTAGGCTGTCAAGAAATAGTTTGTTCTTTCCATTTTCTCATATTGGCCTTCTCCAGACTGATATTTGGTAGTTGTGACTTTTTAGTGTAATATAATTATCTCTAGTTTCTTAATCTCTACATAATTAGAATCTACTCCTTCAGTAAGTCAGTAAGCATTTATTGAGCAACTACTGTATGCCGGGCACTGGTCTAAGCAGTGAGGATACAAAGAAAAGTAAAACGCAGTCCTTGTTCTCAAGGAAGTCACAGTCTAATGGGGAGGATAGTATGTAAACAAGCTATATACAGGATAAATTAGGGATCATCAATAGACAAGACACTTCTAGCAAGGGGATCAGGAAAGGCTTCTCATAGAAGATGATATTTGAAGGAAGCTACGGAAGCCAGAAAGTGGAGATGAGGAAGAATATTCTAGGCATGAAGAACAGTCAGGGAAAATACCCAGAGGAATCAAGAGATGGAGTGTCTTGTTTGAGCAATAGAATGGGAGGCAGTCACTAGATGGGAAGATTATTTAGGGAGAAAAAGGAGAATAAAATGTAAGAAGCCTTGGAAAAGGAAGAGAGAGTCAAGTTATACAAGGCTTCAGAGCTTAAGATATGAAAATTTTGGCTCATTATAATTCTAATTTCAGTTCTACTTGGATTATTGGATCCTACCCCTTCAATATACTGTGAATTAGGTATTTCAGGGTGGGGAAGGGCAGAGAGAAAGTAAAGGTTATTTTTTGTTGGGTTTTTCTAGAAAGTGCATTGTTGATTTTGCCCCGGGTGTACCTCCAAAGGCTCCTTCTGCTCTTGAGAATAGAGCTTAAAAGAAAAACCCAGCTCATTCATACATAGGCTTTTATTGAGATTGTCTATAATCTATAACAGAAGTACCTGTTACAAATAATGCTCAGGTCTTTGAATGAAAACTAAAATGTGCTCCTTTACACATTTAAATGACTCTGTTACAATATCTAACAAATTATCATCCAACCTTTCCTTGAAGATCTCCAATAAGGAGGGATCTAAGATGAAACATTCTACTACACCAGAAGTTCTCAAACTTTTTGGTCTCATCACCCCTTTATACTCTTAAAAACTAAGGACCAGGGGGCAGCTAAGTGGCACAGTAGATAGAGGACGAGCCCTAGAGTCAGGAAGGAAGACCTGAGTTCAAATCCAGCCTCAGACATTTGACATTTATTAGCTGTGTGACCCTGGGCAAGTCACTTAACCCTGATTGCCTTGCCAAAAAAAAAAAAAAAACACAAAAAACTGGGGACCCGAAAGCAGTCTTGGTTCTGTGGTATATATAGATATATTGATATTTGCCATATTGGAAATTAAAACTAATAAATGTTAAAATATTTATTAATTCATTTAGACAAAAATAAACTCATATGTTGACATAAATAACATTTCTGTGAAAAATAACTATATTTTCCAAAACCAAAAAAATTAAGTCAGAAGAATATCATTGTTTTACATATTTTTGCACATCTCTTTAATGGCTGGTTTAATAGAAGATGACAGCTAGATTCCCATATCTGCTTCTGGATTCTATCTATTGAGAGATGTTGTTTTGGTTAAAGTATATGAAGAAAATTTAGAATTTTCCTTGCATGGTAGTTTGAAAAGGGAACAGTGTTTTAAGAGGCAAATAACATATTTGCATTATTTTTTAAATTGTTTTTATCTCATCAGACCTCCTGAAAGTCTCAACACCCCAGGAGTCCACAGACCACACTACACGGAAACCTACCCTATGGCATATACCTCACCTGCACACTCCCTCTCTAGCAGAGCCTAGAAGTGTAAATCGCTTTCTTCTTAATATTCTCTGGGAAAACACAGAGAATTATCATATTCTGTAAACAGTTCTAAGTTAATAAAAAAAATTAGCTAGTTTTATGAATCCATTCTGTTTTTCAAATTTATTTAACTGAATCAGACGATTCCTATCTTGCTTCATGCCTTTTTGACTGTTTATTGTTGCGGGAAACAATAGGGTTCAGTGGAAGGAGCAGTTTTAAGTCAGAAGACCTGGGTTCAAATGCTGACTCTGCTACTTGCTACCTTTGCGATATTAGACAAGTCACTTAACCTCTATGGGACTCAAGTTTCCTTATCTGTATAATGAGAGGATTGCACTGGATCCTCTGAGATACCTTAGTTCTAAATCTGTGATTTCTAGTACCTACTTCATAGACTCCAAAGAGATAATGTATAGAAATCCCTCTGCAGACTTTACAAGACTATAGAAATATCAGCTATTGTCATGGTTATCTTTTAGCCCCCTCCTCCATTCCCACCTCCAAGAACAGGAAAAATAGTCTCATTTCTAGCTTAGAATGGTTAGTCCCTAATTAGTAAGTCTGCCTCATATGCTCAGTTTCAAACATTCCAAGTATTATGAATCCCATGGATAAGAGTATAGTTTGGATAAATCAGTGTGCCCCATGCCACTTGGAAAGCCAGTATTCTGTGAAGCGATCAAATTGGTGGCCCATTAGACATTTTAAAACTCATTTTGCATATTTTTCATCATCTTGTCATAAAGAAATAATAAAACCTGCCAGCTTCATGGCCTTACACTTGACATAATAATATTGATCACAATGATAAACCATGGGCTTTTTTTTTCTTAGTCTTGGCTACTTTACAGACAGTAAATTATGTGCAATAAAAATTAAATTAGCTAATGTTTTTGTATGAAATATGACTAGGTGAGAGCTGGCAGCTTAAAATAGAGCAAATGAGGGCCTACTAGCTTTCATAGGCCGTGGCACTACGGCCTCAAACCTTCTCCACTGCTAATATTACTGTGTGATGACACGCAGACGACTCCCAGGTCCTGTGGCCCTCAGTCAGCACAATCACACCCACTAGAAACCTTTTCCTGGAGTCCATTTATTCAGCTGTTTCAAAATGGTAACCTGACCCACAAATCCTCCAAAAGTTGGACAAGTATCTTGAAAGCCTTTGAAGTAGACCAAACATGGTCAAAATCAATCAGCTTCTACAAAAATGATGAAGGAGAAGCCAGAGAGATAGGGAAGCAGTGAGGATTAGTGGATTGAGTAGTGGACTCAGGAGTCAGGAAGACCTAGGTTTGAATGCCTCCTCAGATGTTTACTAGTTGTGTGACGCCGAGCAAGTCACTTAACCTCTCAAACTCAGTTTTCTCATCTGTAAAATGGGAATGACAATAGCACCTACCTCCAATAGCTGTGGAGAGGCTCAAATAAGATGAAAATGTATATAAAGCACTTTGAAAATCATTAAGCGCTAAATAAATATTAACTACTATCACTGTCATCATCATCACCACACCAAAATAACAAGGTGCCGAACTGAAACAAACTGTCCTGCGTTATTGATTACTTAATTACTACATAATTGATTACTTAACTGTTTCTGTAGGAAAAGAATCTGTGATAAGAGGAAAAAATAATGGAGGAAAGAAGGGATGAATAGATACAGGTTACAGAAGAACAACTGAATGTATACTCTATGTTTTCAGCTCTACAGTAGGAAAAGACCACCCAAAGACAGCACTGACACATTAGAAGTTGTCGATGCCACAATTTCTCTGACATAAAAGACAGAGAAGCAAATGATTCATCCAATAAGGAATGTATTGTATTGAAAACAGAAAGACTGTTACGTACCTTTCGGAGCTCCGGATCTTTCTTCCCTGGTTGGCAATTAACTGTATTACAGTCTACCCATTTTGAGTTTCCTGGGAGAATTTAGCCTATCTTGTATTACAAGTTTCTGTATTCAAAACTGTGCTTTCACACACACACACACACACACACATACACGTATGCATATAAGCATGTGTGTGTGTGTGTGTGTGTGTGTGTGTGTGTATGTGTGTACATTTCCCATGGATAGGTTTGTTTTCTGTGAGTTTCTGTTTTAATCTGGTTTTTTGTCTCCTATCTTAATCTTTGGATGCTTTTAGGAATTTTTTTTAAAACATAGGTAGCTATGAGAGGCATCGTGGTGCAGTAGAGGACCAGCCTGGGAGTCAGAAAAGCCTTGCTCAAGACATGCCTCTCATAATTCTAGCCTTGTGACAGTGAGCAGGTTTACCCAACCTCATACCTCCTTCGATCCATATGTAAGTGGGCCAAGGGAAGGATGGGGAGAGGTGTTCCCCCCCACACCAATGAAATTGCAAAACTTGACCAAAAAATGTAGTTATATTAGTATATTATAAGAAACTGTTGGCCCACCACATAGTTGTCTTTAGTGGGGGGGGGTGCCCTGGAGTTAACTGTCACAGTGGAACTGGACTTGGAGTCAGGAAGACCTACATTCAAATCCTACCTCAGACAGTTATTTACTGGGTTTATTTATTCTGTGACCCTGGGCAAGACACAACCTTTTCAGTGCTCAGTTTCACCCTCTGTGCAATGGGGATAATAACAACACCTACTTCATAGGGTTGTTGTGAGTTTCAAATGAGATATAGACCTTAGAGTATTATTATTGTGGTCCTTACAAAAAGGAGGTAGTTATATATTCCTTAAAGGATTTTCTCTAACAACAAAACGGAATTCTGAATATATACTAACATCTCTGAAATTGGAATCTAGATTAATAAAGGCCCCTTCAACCACAGGAACAATTTCTGAATAGATGTCGTCTCTAGGAATTGTGTCTAGACCTTTCAACTTTATTCAAATCACTTGGGGGAAAAAAGCAGGATTGCATTTTGGCCTTAATTTTAAAAGCAGAACTAGAGACTTCTAAATCTTGTTACTCAGGCTTTTTTCCTATAGAATCAAAAGGTGACAAGCCTGGGATATTTAATCCAATTAGTCCAAATTAATCTTAAATTCCATGGTATATTGGATTGAACGCTGAACTTAAGAGTCAAAAGAGCTGAGTTCTGCCACTTAAAGCAGCTGCTGCCTTGGTCAAATTATTTAATTTTTCTGGGTCTCAGCTTTCTCATTTATGAAATGGAGCTAATAATATTTGGACTGTATATTTGAACATTCATTTTTCCCAGAGATTCCATTGCTCAGTATATACCCTAGGGAGGTGAATAATAAAAAGACTCCATATTATACTTAAAATATTTATTGCAGCACTTTCTGGTAGCAAGGAACAGGAAATGATGTGAACCCATTGGTGAATAGCTAAACAAGTTATGGTCGGTGAATATAATAGAATATTATAGTGCTTAGGAAATAATATTGCAGCACTTTTTGGCAGCAAAGAACTGGAAAGGATACGAACCCATTGGTGAATAGCTAAACAAGTTATGGTCAGTGAATATAATGGCATATTATAGCGCCTTAACAAATACTGAATCTGATCAATATAGAAAAACATGAGAAGACTTATGTGAACTGGCAAAAAGCAAAGTAAGACTTTGTGCAGCTCTGGTTCACTTAAATCCAATTCTCCAGCAAGTCAAGACATCGCCCTGGTGATGTTATTGGTCCTCTTTGTTCAGTCATTTTCAGTCCTGTCCGACTCTTCATGACCCCATGTGGGGTTTTCTTGGCCAAGACAGCAGGGTAGTTTCCCATGTCCTTCTTCAGCTCGTTTTACAGAGGAAGGGTTAAAGTGATTTCCCCAGAGTGACGCATCTATTAAGTATCTGAGGCCAGATTTGAACTCCGGCAGATCCAGACCAGGCACTCTATCCACCACACCACCTAGCTGCCCTACGTAATGATTACAACAATATAAATGGAAAGAACCAAAAAAAAAAAAAAAGGTAAAACTGAATGGTGTGAATTATAATGGCCGAGTCTAGCCCCAAAGAAGAGATATGAGAAAGCACTGTTCCCTCCTCCCTCCATCCCACCCCCAGCTTCTCTGCAGTAGGGAACACTACATGTAATGTCAAACTATTTCTGCAATGTTGCTTAGTTATGTTGAACTGGGGGAGTCGGGGCAGGAGGAGTTATTAGTTTTTTTTCTTTGTTAAAAGGGATTTCTTCCTGGGAAGCAGTGGAGGACGGTTATAACAGAAAACGTTGATGATGAAAAACAAAAAATATGAATAAAAATGTATTTTTTTAGAAATGATATCGTGAAAAATTTTTAAAAATAATGTTGGATTACTGATTTTTTGTGATGTCTAGACAATTTGGGGAAGACTCTTAGCACTCTGGAGCCCTCTTGCACAAACTTATGGCAAAGCATAGGTGGAAATCCTTTAGTCTCCATGGTTGGAGGGAATCTCCACGCTAATGAGATCACAGAAGTACTGCAGTTATGTCCACTTTTACACCAACCTCAGTGACTTCCTTAACCAAAAGGACTGAGTCATTGGAAATGCATTTCTTTTGCAGAATTATGAAGTTTCATGTGGCAAAAAGGAAGTTTAAAGAGACATTACGTCCCTATGATGTGAAAGATGTCATTGAACAATACTCTGCTGGACATCTGGATATGCTTTGCAGAATCAAAAGTCTTCAAACACGGTAAGTAACTGGATCTTTTCATAGTTGGAATGTACATATGTACTAGCCCTGAGATTTGTTCCTCAAGTCAAAGCACTGGCCACACCAGCCATCCTATTAGAAGCCCTACTAACCTAGTAAATCCTACCAGAACTTTTGCTCCAATGACATAACTAACCTTCAAGAAGATAACAAGGTTCTTCGGGGTATATCGCAATCCATTTAGCAAGCATTGATCAAACACCTGCCATGTGCCAGGCACAATGCTAGGGTCTAGAAATACAAAGACAGAATGAAAAGTAGTCTCTGTTCTGAAGCATGCAATAAGGATTCCATTCACATAGATCCCCATCACATCTAAAAAGGAGGAAAGTATTATCAAATTAATCTTGTTGCATTTAATATGAGATCACCCTTATGGAATCTACAGTCACCTTTGTGTTCAAAAAAATTTTTTTTAACAGAAATGCATTTATTCATGGTTTTCTTCCTTGTCTCAACTGGTTCTTCCCATTCATTCCATCTAACTATATAAATCCTAACTATCCCACAGTGGGTAGTGTTGGGCCTGGAGTCAAAAAGACTTGAGTTTAAATCTGGCCTCAGACACAACTAGCTAGCTTTTATGACCCTGGACAAATCACTTTACCCTGTTTGCCTCGGTTTCCTTCTCAGTACAATGAGCTAGAGAAATGGCAAACCACTTCAGTATCTTTGCCAAGAAAACCCCAAGTCACAAAGTCACAAAGAACTGGACACAACTAAAAACAACTGAACAGGGACAGCTAGGTGGCACAGTGAGTAGAGCACCGGCCCTGAAATCAGGAGGACCTCAGTTCAAATCTGGCCTCAGACACTTGACACACTTACTAACTGTGTGACCTTGGGCAAGTCACTTAACCCCAATTGCCCTGCCTTCTCCCCTCCAAAAAAACAAAACACAACTGAACAACAACAAATGTAGAAAATACTATGAAAACAGTAAGCTAAGAGCTATGCAAGATATAAAAATGAATGGAATAATTCCTG
>JAQQSZ010017773.1:0-10726 GCA_028646595.1 Phalanger gymnotis | reverse complement strand
CGCTAATTTGTTGCTCTGGGCCCTGAATAAATTTTTTGATGCCTTCTGCTTGGAGAATTCTGTATACCCAACGATTTTGAACCATTCAGATATTTATATGATCCTTTTTGAGATCATAAATTCGGCCTTCCTACTACAACATTATGTAGGCATTATAAAATATTTCAGATTTTAACTGCCAAGACAAATCCAGGAACTGTATGAACAAAATTATAAAACATATATCACACAAATAAAGTCAGATCTAAATAATTGGAAAAACTTGAGTTGGTCATGGGTAGGCTGAGCTAACATAATAAAATGACAATTTTCCCTAAATTGATTTACTTATTCAGTGCCATACCAATCAAACTACAAAAAAAATTACTTTATAAGGCTAGAAAAAATAATAACAAAATTCATCTGGATGAACAAAAAGTCCAAAATATCAAGAACATTAATGAAAAAAAAAATACAAGAGAAGGTAGCTAAGCTGTATCAGATCTTAAATTGTTTTATAAAGGAGCAATCATCAAAACTACTTTGTACTGGGTAAGAAATAGTGTGGTGGATCAGTAAAATACCTTAGCTACCCAAGACACAGTAGTTTATGAGAATAATAACTTATTGTTTGATAAACCCAAAGATTCCAGATTCTGGGATAAGAACTCACTATTTAACAAAAACTGCTGGGAAAATTGAAAAACAATATGACAGAAACTAGGCATAGACCAACATTTTACAATGTATTCCCAGATAAGGTCAAAATTTAGATTTATATACAAAGACTGCTACTATGAGAAAAGTAGGAGAGCAAGGAATAGTTTACTTGTCATATTTATGGAGAAGGGAAGAATTTATGCCCAAACAATAGATAGAGAACATAATGAAATGTAAAATGGATAATTTTAATTACATTAAATTGAAAAGCTTTTGCACATACAAAGCCAATGCAAACAACAATTTTTACAGTCAGTGTCTCTGAAAATGGCCTCATTTCTAGAACATATAGAGAACTGAGTCAAATTTATAAGAATACAAAACATTCTTCAATTGGTAAATGGTCAAAGATATGAACAGGAAATTTTCAAAGGAAGAAATTAAAGCTATTTATAGTCATATGCAAAAATGCACTAGATCACTATTGATTAGAGAAATACAAATCAAAACAACTCTGAGATACTGCATCATACCTATCAGATTGGCTAACATGACCAAACAGGAAAATGATAATTGTTGGAGAAGATGTGGGAAAGTTGGAACACTGATGCATTGTTGGTGGAGTTGTGAACTGATCCAACAATTCTGGAGAGCAATGTGGAAGTATGCCCAAAGGGCTGTAAAGCTTTGCATACCTTTGACCCAGGAATATCACTTCTAGGTCTGTATACCAAAGAGATCATAAAAATGGGAAAAGGACACCCATGTAAAAAAATATTTATTTTAGCTCTTTCTGAGGTGACCGAGCATTGGAAATAGAATTAGGGAATGCCTGAACAATCTGTTGCATATCAATGGAAGGGAATACTATAGTTCCATAAGAAATGATGAGCAGGTCAACTTCAGAAAAACCAAAAAAGACTTGAATGAAATGATTCTGAGTGAAGAGAGCAGAACCAGGAAAGCATTTTACACAGTAACAACATTGTGTGGTGACTATCTTTGATAGACTTGTCTCTTCTCATCAATACAATGATCTAAGACAACTCCAAAAGACATAAGATGGAAAATGCTATCTACATGTGGGAAAAGAATTATGGAGTCTGAATGCAGATGGAAGCATACTATTTGCTCTCTCTTTTTTTTGTTGCTTATTTTTTTTCTCTTGATTCCTCCTATTGGTTCTAATTCTTCTTTACAACAGGAGTAATGTAAAACTATGTTTAATATAAATGTATATGTAGAGACTATATCACATTGCATGCCATCTCAGGATGAGGGGAGGGGCAAAAATTTGCAACTCAAAATTTTATTTAAGTGAGTGTTGAAAGCTAAAAATGTATAAATTTTTAAAAAAGAATAAAGAAAAGAATGAAGTGGAAAGTTGGTGGCTGGAAAACAGGGACTCACTTAAGCTCTCCCCCAATTCCCTCCAAACACTTATAAAAATTGCTCTGAATAAATTCTAGAGCTACAGAACCCATGAAATAACAAAGGGAAAATGCAGTACAGCCCTGAATGGGCCATGCCAGGACTGACTAGAATTCGGGCAGAGCAGGCCTCAGGGCCCTGAATCACTGAGCTGTGGTAGTTTCTAGACTTCCCAATCCACAAAAGGAAAGACAATTGAGCAGGTCAGTGGGAAAACAACTGGATCTGGGTGACAGAAGTGCACAGTTCAGCCCTAGCCTTAGAAGCGGGCAGGAGTGGCTCAGAGGCAGCAGCAGGAAGCTCCTGCTGCTGCTTCCAGAGCTCCAGAGGTAACTGCTTCTGACACTAGGCCCACTCGGTGGGAGCAAACAAGTGGCACATCAGAGTGAGAGTGCAAGGATTGCTTTGAGGATGCAGCAGAAGGGTTCTCTTGCTTTGCCCTGCTTGGATATGGGTCAAGGTCTTGCTTGGCATTTCTTGGGAGAGGAGGAGCAGTGGAGAGGCAGAGCTTGCATTGAAGTAGCTCTGAAAACAGCAGCACAAGGCCCCTAAAGCTTAGGACAAAGTACTCTCCATCCTAAAGGTAGTCATACCCTGAGAAGAAGCTCAAGGGTCAAGTAATTGGCTGGGAACAAGAGCAGGCAGTGAAAAAGGACTCAGACTGAGACTGAGACTATAGAACATATTTTTGGTGACAAAGAAGATCAAAACATACAACTAGAAGTAAACAAAGTCAAAGAGCCTACTTCAAAAGCCTTCAAGAAAAATATGACTTGTAGAGTAAAAATTGGGAAGAGAAATGAGAGTGATGCAAGAAAATCATGAAAAACAAGTCAATGACTCACTAAAGGAGACACAAAAATACTGAAAAAAATAACACCTAAAAAAACAGACTAACCCAAATGGCAAATGAGCTCCAAAAAGCCGATGAGGAGAAGAATGCCTTGAAAGGCAGAATTAGCCAAATGGAAAAGGAGGTCCAAAAGACCACTGAAGAAAATACTACCTTAAAAATTAGATTGGAGCAATTGGAAGCTAGTGACTTTATGAGAAGTTGTGTTGGTAAGCAAAATGGGCTCTTAGCACTTAGTTCAACCAAGTGCCCTTGAAGAGTTTGACTTTTGTTTCTTTTGATTAATTCAGTGTATTTCATTGAATCTTGCTAGGTGCTAAGCCCCAGGCCCAAACCCCTAGTAGGTGCTAAGCCTATGTTGGTGTGAAGCTCCCAGGGTACTAAGGGGAAGTGCTGACTCAAGAGCCAATCATAGGAGCCTAAGTTCTGGTCATCCAGGTGATGTTTGATGACATCTGAAATGCTATAAGAAGAGAAGACAGAGCCATTTGCAAAGGGCTCTCACTCTTGGTGGCGTGGAGACTCAGGGCAGCTGTAGCTAAGAGCCCTCCAGCTCCTAAACTCAGATGTTGGGACTTTGTTAAACTCTGGTAACTATGTATTGGGATTTGAATCAGACAAGGTCTGTCTGTTGACATTTGTACTTTGTTTGTACTTTGCTCTGAAGTTCAGGGTGCTGGCTTTTTCCCCTGAACTAAGTGAGTGATATTTGTATGCTGGATTAAAGTAAGCTTGTTAACCCCTTAACGTTGCTTTGCTTAGTAAAGCAGATCAAAAGAACCTGGGCTTTTGCAACGTGGTGGCAGCATTCTTATTGTTTGGCTTCTGTTGGTCTTTCACCCCTACAATAGCTGCTAGCCAGATTGTTGAAACAGAAGTGAAGAAATTATAAAACAGAAGCAAAAGAATGAAAAAATGGAAGACAATATAAAATGTCTCATTGGAAAAACGATTCACCTGGAGAATAGATTCGGGAGACATGATTTAAAAATTGTTGGACTATCTGAAAGCCATGATCAAAAAAAAAAATATGATATTCTAGAACAAGAAGGCAAAATCAAAATTTGAAGAATCCACTAATCACCTCTTGAAAAAGATCCCAAAAAGAAAACTCCTAGGAATATTGTCACCAAATTCCAAAGTTCCCAGGTCAAGGAGAAAATATTGAAAGCAGCCAGAAAGAAACAATTGGAGTATTGTGGAAACACAATGAAGATAGCACAAGATCTAGCAGCTCCTACATTGAGGGATTGAAGGGCTTGGAATATGATATTCCAGAGGTCAAAGCAGCTAGGATTAAAAGCAAGAATCACCTACCCAGCAGAACAGTATAATACTCTGTTGGGGAATTCTCTTACCCCATACTCCCAGGCCTTTGTCCAGCAAAGGCCTGATCTCGCGGGCAATGCATGAGATGGAAGCCAAGGTGGTGAATAGCTCTGTTTAATTAAGTCGGTGAACAGATTTTTATAGCCTTTATTACGTAGCACTAGGACTGCCTTGATCCACCTACTCTCTACCTACTCCCCGCCTACTCTCCGCCTATTCTTCTCCTGTTCTCCTCCTATTCTCATTCTTTCCCGCACTCTCCCCATGATTCACCTGTGCATAGGTGAACCCGGAAAAGAACCCTGCACCACGTTGCCAACAAGGACGAGACCCTTCCTCCAAACTCCATCTTGTTCCTCCCATACCTCAGAGCCCTGAGGTTATCTTAGCTGGTTCTGGCCTCGAAGGTCCAACGATGTTTTAGGGTCGGCTATAACTCGTCCCGTTACAATACTCCAAGGCAAAATATGGACTTTGAATAACATAGAGGACTTAGAAGCTTTCTTGATGAAAAGACAAGAGCTGAATAGAAAATTTGACTTTCAAATATAACACTCAAGAGAAGCATGGAAAGGTAAACAAGAAAGAGAAATTATAAGGGATCTACTAAAGTTGAACTGTTTTGTTTACATCCCTACATGGAAAGATGATGTGTGTAGTTCATGAGACCTTTCTCAGTATTAGGGTAGTTGAAGGGAATATACATATATATACATATATATTAGAGAGGAATATATTGGGAGGAGAAAGGCAGAGATAGAATGGGATAAATTATCTCACATAAAAGTGGCAAGAAAAAGTAGTTCCATTGGAAGGGAAGAGGGGGCGGGTGAAAGGGAATGAGTGAATCTTGCTCTCGTAGGATTTGACTTGAGGAGAGAATAATGTACAAAGTCAATTGGGTAACTTAACCCACAGGAAAGCAGGGGGAATGAGGATAAGAAAGGGGGCATGATAGAAGGGAGGGAAGATCTGGGGATGAGGTAATCAAAAGCAAACACTTTTGACAAGGGACAAGGTCAAGGCAGAAAACTGAGTAAGGGGAGACAGGATAGGATGGAGGCACAGTCTTTCGCAACATGACTATTATGGAAGTGTTTTGCATTATAATACATATGTGGCCTATTTTGAATTGCTTGCCTTCTCAAGGAAGGTGGGTGGGGAGGGAAGAAGGGAGATAATTTGGAACTCAAATTTCTAAAAAAATGCCCCCCCCCAAAGTAGTTTTTACATGCTCCTGGGAAATAAGATATACAGGCAATGGGGTATAGAAATCTATCTTGCCCTACCAAAAGTAAGGTGAAAAGGGATGTGGGGGAGTGGGGTGACAGAAGGGAAGGCAGACTGGGAAAAGAGGCAATCAGAATATATGCCATCTTATAGTGGGGGGATGGTAGAAATGGGGAGAAATTTGGTAATAAATATAGCTGAATAAAAAAATAATAAAAGTAAAAAGTTTGAAAAAGAATGAAGTGGAAACTACATTTACTAATAAGTAAATAAATGAGTAAATAATTAAATAGACAAATAAATAAGTAAATGAATGAATGAATGAATAAATGAATGAATAAATAAATGAAGTATAGCAATCTGTTGCTCTATGATGCCAATGAGAATCACTATGATTTTGTATTATAGACTGCATAAACCAAAGTTCTCTTTTCTGACTATCACTGTCTTCTTTCATCCATATTAAGCACCCCGCCCCTTGTCCTTGTTCCACGTTATCCTTTCCTTCCTCTTCAGCCTTCATTATATTTTCTAAGCAACTTCCTGTCTTACTGGAATTTTTCTTTCACAAACCATCCATTTCCTTCTAATCACAGAATTCCTACTCTCCTCTGAATGTTGAAAACTATCTTTAGATATAATTGGGAAAAATAATAATAGGGAAAAAATATGATATCAATAAGAGTGAGGATCAACTGCCAATCCAATCCAATCTAGTAAACATTTACTAAGTGCCTTCTATGTATCAAGTCTTCATGCTAAGCACTTAATGAAAGAAAAGCAGGCCATTCTCTGAAGGAGCTTACAATATAAAGGGAGAAGCCAACACAGCAGCAGGCAGGAAATCAGGAGGAGGTTAAGACCAGGGATTACCAAGTACAAGGGGATCTTATTCTGTGGAGTTGAAACCAGGCAGAACAGCAGATGCAGAGTTGAGTGAGCCAAAAAAAATTGAATTTCTGCTTTCTATATAGGAAGGCATTGGGAAGAATTTTATATTCCATCCTCTACCCCTCCAGTCAGAAGGGAGATGAGGCTGAGGGAAATGGTGTCAATAAAGAATTGAATTAGCAAGGTGGTGATGAGATTAGAGGGAATGAGCTTAATCTAGGAAGGGCATCTTCATCCATGGAGTTCGAGCTAGGCAGAGCAGCACATGGGTAATAGAACCAACTACCAATCACTTAATGACATGTTTTATAAATATGAAAAGAAGAGAAAGTAAGAAGTAGCAGTTGGCCCTTATACAAGCTTCTTTCTCCCATTCCCTGGTAGATATATATATATAATTCATTGGTTGGAAGATAGTGTTATAATAAAATAAAACAAAACAAAATAAAATAAAATTGCTATCATCCCTGGGTACCCCTCTTGAGTCTGACATGGAAAATCCATGGAAGTGAGAGATTTGGGGCCAGGGAGACACTATGTGAGTATTGAGACCACTGCCTGGATAGAAATCAAAGCATAACTATCCCCAAATCCCTTTGTCATATTTATAAATCAGCTTGATTGAATATCATGGATGCATTTCATGGAATCATTAGGATTGTTTATTCCAGCTGTTCTTTAGTCTACCATTGTCAGTTCTAAACATCTGGCTCCCAGCCCAGTTTCTGGAGATTCCCTGAGGGAAAGGTGATTCAGTTAGCTCTAGTTTGTTGAACTTTGGGATGCTTGGGTGGCCTAAGAGGCAGTTCTTTATTCTTCATATTTTTAAAAATTTTAAACTTAAATAAAATAAGAAAATGATGACAAATACTAAAATTAAATAAGAAAGAAAAAAAAGCATTACCATATACACAGTAGAACATGAGAATATTGAAAATATGCAGCAATAAATTTAGATTTCTAGAAAGCCAATATAATAAATAGTATACATTGTGTTGAGAGCTGTCCATCTATTCTTTGCTTTTTTTTAAAGTTTCCTTTTGTTTTCTGCTGTATACTTTTGTACTTGTACGTTTTTCCTCTTTTCTGTCCCCTACCTCCTGAAGACTACAATTAAGCATAGATGTATATATGCATACATACACACACAAATGTATTTTTATGTATATTTATATATACATATACACATATATACAAATATGGACATATACACACAAAGATATACATATTCATAATGGACCTATGCATACATACACTTACACATACATTTACTCAGATATCCATGATAATATCCATACATAGACACATACATTTATGTGAATCTATGCAAGACTGTACTATACTTATTTGTCCTCTGTTTTTCTGAAAGCAGATAACTTTTTCCTTCCTAAGTCTGAGTCTTTCCATATTTTTCCAAGTGTGCCAACTCATCATTTCCTATACCAAGGCAATATTCCAACCATATACTGTCTAGTTTTTTTTTTAATAGGCCAAAACAACATTGATGTATATGTCTGGCACGTAGTGTAGTATGCCTGTATAGTAACAATCTTGCTAGCAGCACACAGCATACAGAAGCCTCTAACACAGGTTCTTTTGATCTGCTTTACTAAGGAAAGTAACATTAAGGGGTTAACAATCTGTAATATCAATTAAGTTGGATCTTTCTTACTGTTTTAAAATGATTAATTAAATGTCTTTGAGCGTTACTAGGTGCTAAGCCCCAGGCCTGAACCCCTTTCTATTAGGTGGTAAGCCTATATGGGTGTGAATTGGTAACTAAAATGGGGCACCAGGTGGGGCTGATGAAGGGAGTTGCTAACTCTAATGCCAATAGTAAAAGCTTAGGTTCTGGTTGCTCAGATGAAGCTTGATGATGGCTAAAGAGTGCATAAAAAGGGAAGACAGAGCTATTTGCATAGGGCTCTCATTCTTGGTGGTGAGCTGATGTGGAGACTCTGGGCAGCTTGTAGGGCCCTCCAGCTTGTAAACCCAGATGTTGGGACTTTGTAAAACTCTGGTAACTATGCATTGAGATTTGAATCAGACAAGGTCTGTCTGTTGATGTTTGTAATTTGTTTGTATTTGCTTTGAAGCTTATGGTGCTGGCTTTTCCCTGTGAACTGAGTGAATGATATTTGTATGTTCAATTAAATTGAGATTGTTAACCCCTCAATGTTGCTTTCCTTAAGAAAAGTAGAACAAAAGAACCTGGGCTTGCAGTGTTCTGTGAGCTGGTTGTTGTTGTTTTCACACCCTCACAGCAGCTGCTAGCCCGGATTTTTACAATACAATCTTACTTTAATCCAACATACAAATATCATTCACTTAGTTGAGGAGGAAAAGCCAGCAACATGAGCTTCAGAACAAATACAAACACATTATGAAAATACACAATATAAACAGACCAAATCACAATTCATGAGGAAACCAGGAAAACATCAACATCTGGATTTATAAGCTGAGGGGCCCTTAACATCTGTCCAGAGTCTCTTCAAGTCACACTCCACTCTTCTAGTGACTGAGAGCCCCAAGGGAGAATGCCAACCTCTGGGTTTATATATCTTGCTCAGGGTAAAAGGGT
This sequence comes from Phalanger gymnotis, assembly GCA_028646595.1. Classification (NCBI taxonomy): domain Eukaryota; kingdom Metazoa; phylum Chordata; class Mammalia; order Diprotodontia; family Phalangeridae; genus Phalanger; species Phalanger gymnotis. The sequence continues at coordinate 1,769 of JAQQSZ010017773.1, read as the reverse complement.
ATCATAATGTGTAACTCAAACCTACGTGACCTAAAAGCCTCTGGCATCACACATATGTCACTCAAACCCATGCAAACAAGGCTTTCCTTTGAGGCAAGTAGGTCATCAAAAAATCCTAATTTAATCAAAGAAACAAAGGTTGGACTCATCAAGGGCACTTGATTAAATAAGTGCTCCAAAAGATAAAACAGTAAAAAAAAGTCCCACCTTAATTAATATTACACCCTGCTCTTCTCTTTTGATTAAATCTATTTTAACCTTAACTTTTTCTGAAATCATAAGTACCACTCCCGCTCCTTATTGTTTAACGAATTCTACTCCTGGTCTTTATCTTTTGTGTATCTCTTATTTACTATCCCTCATTACTCCTCTACTCTACTTCTTCCCCACTACCTTGCCCTTCTATTACTTAACCTTCCCTGCCCACTAGGATCCCTCCCTTATTCTCCCATTCCCATTATTCTAAACACCATTCTATAACCCCCTTTAACTTATTCCCTCACCATCCACTCTCTAAAAATCCCTCATTATATTCTCCCTCCTCCCTATCCCCTTAGTGTTTTGTTTCTTTCTAAGTTAAGAAGACATTTATACTCATATATATATATATATGTATTGTTTCCACTTAAACCTATTCCTGATAAAAGAAAGTCCGCAGAACTACCAGTTCTCCTCCCCCATATAATTCCTCTGTGTTGGTTCTTCCTCTCGTACCTTATTTGTATAAGATAATTACTCTTTTTAGCTGTTCCTCAATGGTTTTACTTCTTAAAATCATATCATACTCAGGTTTACCCAAATCTTTCATACAAATTATCCAAATGCTAATAACAATCTTACATATATTTATACTTCCTCATAAAAATGGTAAATAGTCTCCTTATTGTGTCCCTTGTAATTAGTCTTTGGCATATACTTCATATTTCTCTTGGCTCTTACATGTCAAATCTATTTATTTCAGCTTCTGTTTTTTTTTTAACAAAATCCTGAAAGTCTGACATTTCATTAAATGTCTATTTTTTGTTTCCTTCAGGATTTTGCTTAGCTTTGCTGGGTATGATATTTTCAGCCACATCCCTAGTTCTTTTGCTCTTTGATATATAGTGTTCCCAGATCTGCATCTTTCAGGGTCACTGCTGCTAGGTCTTGTGTGATTCTAGTTGTGGCACAGCCATATTTAAATTGTATTTTTTTCTTGTTGCTCATAGTCCTTTATCCTTGAGCTGGGGGTTTTCTGTGGGTTTTCCTTGTAGGATCTCTTTCAGATGCTGATCAGTGGATTTTTTCTATTTCTCCTTTTTTCTCTTGTTCTATCACTTCAGGACAAATTTATTTAATTTTTTTCTTCTGTTATTGTATCAAGATTCTCTTTTGATCATAGCTTTCAGGTAGTACTATTTTTTATTGCCCTTCTTCTTCATCTGTTCTCCAGATCAGTCGTTCTTTTTTCTTATGAGATGTTTCGCATTCTCCTTTCTCTCTCTCTCTCTCTCTCTCTCTCTCTCTCTCTCTCTCTCTCTCTCTCCCATATATATAATATATATGTATATATATATATGTATAAGTGTTTATGTATTATTTCTATTCTCATGACTTTACTACCTCTCCCTGCCCAGTTCTGATTTTCAAGAAGTTGTTCTCTTAAGATGGTACATCTCCTTTTCTTTTTTTTTTTTAATTTATTTTTTACATGTTTGGTTTTCAGCATTGATTTTCACAGGCGTTCGAATTACCAATTTTCTCCCCATTTCCTCCCCCCCCCCCCCCCC
>JAQQSZ010017772.1:0-10726 GCA_028646595.1 Phalanger gymnotis | reverse complement strand
GGGTGGAAATGGGGAGAAAAATCTGCAATTCAAACGCATGTGAAAATTAATGCTGAAAATTAAAGATGTTAATAAAAAAAAATTATTTAAGACCAGTCAAAAAAAAAAATAAATGCTTGTTGACTGACTCATAGCCCTCTCAGCATTTAATAACATCATTTTAAGCTATCTTTGCCAATTTTGTGGGTGAAAGATAGGATGACAAACTTGCTTTAGTTTATATTTTTGCTGATTAATAAGAGATTTTGACATTATATATAGTTATTATTTCTTCTATTGAGAACTATGTTCACAGCCTTCGATCACTTATCTGATGTGGAATGGATCTTACTTTTATTTTTTAAAAATGTGTCAAATCTGTAAAAAAAAAAAAAAAACTACAGTGACTAATTTAGCTCTCTTGGCTTAACCACTTGGAATAAACTACAACTTCCCTTGCCTGGGATATAAACAAATCCAATTCAGTTTCAAAGTTGGAAAATTCAACATGTTTAAAAAATTCCCCCTGCAAAAAATAGGATACAAAGTTCATATCTAGGCTCTGCTCTACTCTAGTCTACAAAGGTCCCCACCTCCTTAGGAGAGGAGCTACTTACAAAGCAAAAGATTAAAATCTGTGTAGTTATAGACTATTTGGCCCTGTTGTTCACTCTTTCTTTTACCCTGATTGTAGCATAATGGGTAGAGTCCCAGTATTTGACTCAATAAAGCCTGGCTTCGAGTGTTGTCTCAGATATTTACTCTCTGTGTGAATTTCAGCGGAGCCACTGAACTTTTCCCAGGCTTGGTTTCTTCAGCTATAATCAGATGATATACATAGCAATTACTTCACAGGGTTGTTGTGAGGATCAAATGAGAAATGGATATAAGGAAAGAAGACCGTAGCTCATGACGTAGAGACAAGCAGTTTAACTTCCTGAAAGGCCTAGTTTTGTTTTCATTCAATACCTATCTTCTCTTGTGTTTTTGGCCACAACTAGGGGCTTTTATTAAAGGCAGACATCTGCCTGTCCAGGAGAGCTGGAGCTCACCGAGATCATAAATTATTCTTTCCCCAGACTCTTTTCACATAAATCATTAGACCTTGGCGGTCAGTGAGAATGGCATTACGTGCTATCAAGTGACAGCATAAATCACACAGAAAAGCAAGCTAGTGGTTATAGATCAATTGCCTGAGGTTGGTATTCTAAGCCATTTTTATTTCCATATATTTTATTAAGTGACAGAGATTGCAAACCAAAGGAATTCTCTCTGGCTCTAGAACACAGTTAAAAAGATTTGCTTTAGCTTGAATATTCCATTGTACCTGATCATTTGCTCAAAGGGTTATAGTCTGTTGGATGCTCAAGGCTTTTATCACAACCCTATGAGATCCCAGTTGAGAGGTTCTCATTCTGGGATTCCCAAGACTCAAGGATAGGCAGGCAAATGTTCTGCAGCAGCTAATATAGTTTCCTGTTGACCCTTAGAGCTGGGGCTTCCTTCCTCAGGGTAAACATCTCCCAGGTCCCCCAGTCTACCTGAGTGAGGACCTAATGATTCCCCTGAAGAAGTAAACCTTAGAAAAAGTAGCAGATGTGTGCTTAGAGAAAGAAAACTCTCAATGGCCTTTAGCTCTGAATTACCCCTTCCCCTCCCCCCCTTCTTCAGTCCATAGGACAACAAAATGCCATTTTGATGCTGTTAATAGGTGAATAATAATAGGTGTTAATAGGTGTTTTAGGAAGTTGGCTCCTGGGTATTTGTAATGAAGTGCAGAATGTAACACATGAAAACAGAGAGAGTGATTAGTTTAATATGTCTGTACAGAAGAAGGGAGAGTGCCGGCAATTTTCCAGTGAAGATTCCAGGGCAAATTGAGGATGCATTGGGATATTCAAGGCACATATCACCAGAGGCCTTAGGATGCCTGGGGCCTAGAGCAAACTTAGAGAATCATGAAAGTGTTTGAGACTTAAGGCAGCCTGAGAAAGTGGGTGTCTCCCACATAAATTCAGTTGGCAAAATTGAGGACCTGATGGGTAAAGTCACAATCCCCACAGAGCGACTATGGCGTTTCAGGATAATAAAATTTTTACATGCATTAAAAATCCGAATTAGGGAGAAACTTTACAAATGTGATCCATATAGTAAAAGAATAGATCAAAAAGCTCCTCTGGCAAGTCACTAGAGCATCCAGAAAAGGGATAACCTCTCCAAGTGCAATTAGTTTGGTAAAGGGTTAATTCAGAGAAAAGCACTGAGGGAGTTTATTCAGGAGAAAAATAAAATATGTAGTGAGGGTGGGAGAGGATTCAGCCAGTACTCACAGAAAGCACTGTTTGCATGGTATATTGTTGACACAACTTGGAGCCCCTAATGGGAAAGGGAAAAAAAAACAAGCACAGAACATATGTGTGAGTAGGTACATGTCAGGAGATTTTAGCAAAATTGCCAAAAACCTAACTTAGATGAAACTTTTTAATATACTTTACCCACATCCTTACCCCCACCACTCTCATCATCATCATTATCTCCAAATACATTTATTCAACACTTTTTATGAACAGGTTCTAGATTCTGAAGATACAAAAAATTTCCCATTCCTCTCCTTCAGGGGACTACAATCTAGTTGGGAATCAATGGAACTCAAAAATTATTTTTTTAAAAAGTTAAAATTGTTTTTACTTGTAACTGAGAAAAATAAAATAAAAACAAAACATTCTTTAAAAAAAAAGAATAGGAAGGTCTCTATGGTAGGTATTTGAGGGATTAAGACTCTCAGTGTTATAAGAATTCAGAGGAAGGGAGAGCTCACTGATTGAGTGCTAGGACACTTGGAGAGGTATTAAAGGGAAGAAGCGCATTCCCTAAAATACTCAGTGGATCTTTAACCTCCCTGATGTGGATGTTCCCACCAGTGATGAAGGTTATAACCCATCCATTTCTATGCTATTCTTCAAGTTCTTCCCTTAATTTACCACATGGGGTCATGCCCTCCCACAATGTCACGGGGGCCTTTCCTTCTTTCTTCTGATGTCACAAGGATACCAATGGAGCATCCTTAGCCTTCCTCACATGGTAAACCTCTCTCCTTTTTTAATCATACAGGATTTTAAAGACATCCTTTACTTTGGGTTAGTTTTTGTAATTCCTTATTTGTCATGTGTTGCAATCTGTTATGTGTTATAGTCTGTTCATACCTGCCATGTATCTCTCTGATGTCCTCTGAGGAATCCTTGGGTTTTTTTAATTCTCCAGAGACTGTTGTGTTCCATGTCTCATAGTCATACAATAACATGGATGGAATATTGGTATCAAAAAGTCGGGCCTTTGTTTCTTGGAAAAGTTGGGGGTCAATAAAGGAGCTTTGTAGTTTCTAAAGGCAATCTAGGCCAGTCTCTTCCTTATTTATGACCCCAGTTCATTGTTTTGAAGCACTTCACATATATTATCTCATTTGATCCTCACGAGAACCCTGTGATATAGATTCTGTTATAATCCTCGTTTTATAGATGAAAAAATTGAGGCTGAGGGAAGTTAAGTGACAAGCCTAAGGTGATACAACTAATAAGTATCTGAGGCAAGCTTTGAACTTGGGTCTTCTTGATTTTTGAGTTCACTTTAGCCATGGCATCACTATTTGTATGAATATATGGGTATGTGTGTATTTATGTGTGTATATGCATGTACACATGTATATATGTATGTATACATATCTGCATATGCATATAAAATAAAGTATTTATATAGATATAATATCCCTCTGATTGTCATATTCCGAACAACATGTACTCTCTATTCACTTGGTTTTTCCTATTTGGATGATTAAACTAAACTCTTGAGGAGTTGCAGGTTCTGTCTAGGAGACTTCGCAGTATTCTGGGGTTTGATACAACCAACACAATGTTATCTGTGAACAGAAGTATCTGAAGATAGAAGTATCTGAAGGACCTCACTCTTTTTGTTTGTTTGTTTGTTTTAGAGGGGGGAAGGCAGGGCAATTGGGGTTAAGTGACTTGCCCAAGGTCACACAGCTAGCAAGTATGTCAAATGTCCGAGGCTGGATTTGAACTCAGGTCCTCCTGATTCCAGGGCCAGTGCTCTACTCACTGAGCCACCTAGCTGCCTCATGGACCTCATTCTTTATAGGAAATTCCTCCTCAACCTTGACTCTGCCTTAGATCACTTCCAGCACAGCAGTAAACAGCTCTGGAGCCAAGTAGAATCAATGGACATTTATTAAGTGCTACTATGTGCCAGTCACTTCTTTGGAGAGTACACACTTCCCTATTTTAAGTTTCACCTGGTATTTATGACTAAAGGCTTATAAGATAATGTAATTTCTGTCAGATCTTTCAAATAAAGAATAGGTTATACTTACTTCTTTCACTTCATTACTAAGCACTCACTTCTCAACCCTATACAATCTGAATTTTATCCTCATCACTTTCCAGAAATAGTTCTGCTCCAAGGTCTCCAATGACTTAATTTAAAAATCTAATTAAGGTATTTTCCAAGTTCTGATTCCTCTTAGTCGTTTTATAGCTTTTAACATTGTTAACCTCTTCTTCCTTTTTAATACTCTCTTATTCCTTAGTTGCTGTGACATTGTTCTCACCTAATTTCCCTATTCCCATCTGACCACTCCTTCTTGGTCACTTCACTACCTCTAAGTTTATAAATCCCCCAGGATTTTGCTCTCAGTCCTCTTTAAAAAAAAAAAAAAGCTGTACCTTCTTTCCTTTGAAGAGCTCATTCCCTTGAAAATGCACATAGCTTGTTATTGCCTTTAGGTATGGATGACACTAGACTCCATCTCTGATCTTTCTTATGAGCCACTATGCCTAGGAGACTCCTCTGCCTTTTGGTTACCTAAATCCAATTCATGGGCAAATCGAGACAGCACTTCGTGATGTCATTGGTCCTCTTCAAAAATGAAGGATGAACAACAAATGAATTTCTTGTAACAAATATGCAAAGTCAAACAAAACAAATTCCCTCAATGACCATATACCAAAATACTTGCATCTTTCTGTACCCTATGTCATGGATAGCATGTTTCATCATCAGTCCTCTGGAATCACAAATGGCCATTGTGTTGATTCTAGTTCTTACAGCTTTGAAAGTGTTTTTTTAACAGTATTTTTATTGTACGAATTATTCTACACCCCTCCCCTCCAAAAAAAATGAATTGTTCCTTCTGAATTCCTCCCTGTTTTGGTCAGGGGTATTATCATTCACCCACCTTGGAAATCTTGATGTTTCATCTGTCTGTCTGTGTGTCTGTCTGTCTATCTATGTAGGTTTTACTTTTCCCCAATGGAGCATTTCATTTGTAGCCTTAAAAAAAGAAGAATCTCAGGATTTTTCTTCTGTTATGTTTTCATCTTGCTTTCTCAGAGTCCATGATACCAGCTAAGGTTGCAAGCATGCTGAACCCAAACTGAAAAGACAGTAGCAGGTTGTTCTGCCATTCTTCTAGGTGTTTCAGTTCAACAACAGGTCTGGAGCTTCTTGCACCACAACAGCTTAATCAGCCAACCAGGCTGAGTAATGATTTGTCCTGTCCTGTGATCATCAATTATCTCATGTCTAACATGCTTTATCATCACTGTTAGGAACAAGACAGTGACTTTAGAGGAAGGGTTCTTAACCTTTTTTTGTGTCATGGACCCCTTTCCAGAATAATGTTTTTAAACGCATAAAACAAAGTACATAATATTACAGAGTAGTTATCAAAATATAAAAAAACCAAGTTCCTGGATCCCAATTTGAGAACCTCTGACCAAGACCAATTTTCTCATTTTTCAAATAAGAAAACCAAAGATGGCCAAAGAGGTTAAGTGACTTGCCTAAAGTAAGTGGAAGAACAAGCGTTTGAACTCAAATTCTTAGAGGCTGATCCAGCTCTCTTTCCACTTTGTACTTTTACATATATAATTTCCTCTCACTCTATTGTAAACTCCAGAAGAACAGGGACTGGGTTTTATTGATGTTTGCATTTTCCCAAGTATACCACATATGGGCTGCATTTAATAAACAGTTGTTGAATTTAATCTGTTCATCTCTCTTGTCTCCTTAGGCTATGTTGATATTGGGCTTATCCCAAAGGGAGCAAGAGACATTCGAGTCATAGAGGTTGAAGAAGCTGGAAACTTCCTGGCTGTCAGGAGTGAAGATCCAAAAAAGTATTACCTAAACGGGGGATTTATTATCCAGTGGAATGGAGACTACAAGCTGGCAGGGACAGTCTTTCAGTATGACAGGAAAGGTGACCTGGAGAATCTGAGGGCAGCCGGCCCTACCAACGAGTCCGTGTGGTTACAGGTAATATACAATGTCAAGAAGAAGTGCTGAACTTATTTAAAGGTGGCATTTTTCAGAACAATGGGTTGTGGAACCATTGATCACTCAGCCAACATAATTAACTGCGTAGATGTATGACCCAAATACTCACTGAAACCAAATAACATAAAAAAAATTCAAGGTCATTAAATTTATTTTGTTCCATGATTGACTTTATTTTTGGAAGACCAGATATATTTATTTTAGATCTTTAATAGTTCCTATGATTTCTGTCTTTGCATGTGAATGGTAAGTCATGAGGAGCCAGCCTGGTATTGTTAAGAGAGGACTGCCCCTGTGTCAGGTATTCCTGAATTTGAGTCCCAACTTTGATACATACTGGCTGTGTGTTCCTGGGCAAATCACTTAACCTCTCAGTGCCATAGGCAACCTTCTAAGACTTCAAGGTGCAGAGCACTCACCTGCCAACCTCTTTTGGTAGAGGAAAATCCTTACCGAAATCTTCTAAAACTAATAAAATCATAGATCCAATTAAAAAAATTATCATGACTCACCTTGAGGTCACCCTTTCTCTTGCTTTTCAGCTTCTGTTCCAAGTGACCAACCCTGGCATAAAGTATGAGTACACAATACGGAAAGACGGCAGCTCTGAAAATGATGTGGAGAAGCCAGAGTATTTTTGGCAATATGGTAGCTGGACAGACTGCAGCGCTACATGTGGGATAGGTAAGCATTGGCTCATCTGGCATTTGGTTGGAGCCGCAGAAGGGCTTGCTGGTGGGGGAAGGATTAGGCTTGTCCTCCTTGGCTCCTGAGAGCAGAACTAGCACCAATAGGGGGTGGTTTCAGAGAGGCAATATTTAGGTCAATAGATAGAAAAATCTCCTAATAGGCAGCTAGGTGGGCCAATAGATAGAGTGCCAGACCTCAAATCAGAAAGAATCATCCTCCTGAGTTTAAATCTGGCCTCAGACACTTATTAGCTGTGTGACTCTGGACAAGTCACTTAACCCTGTTTGCCTTAGGTTCCTCATCTGTAAAATGAGCTAGAGAAAGAAATAGCAAACCACTCTAGCATCTTTTCCAAGAAAAGGCCAAATGGGGAAACAAAGAGTTAGACACAACTGAAACAACTAAACAACAACAAAATTTAAGATGAAATGGATGGCTTTTCTCAGAGCGGTATTGTGGAAAGAGAGTCAGATGTGGAGACAAGGGAGGGGTCTTGCCTCTGACACTCACCAGCAGCTATGTGTGACCCTTGTCAAGACAGTCAATTTCTGCACATCTCAGTTTCCTCTTCTGAAAAATAAAGATAATAACTAAAGAGCCTGCCTCATAAAGGTATTGTGTCCATTTCAAGAGAAGTGGCAAGTTAGATGATATTTGGCAAATGCTAAACCCTGAAAGCTATTTTATGATCTGGCTGACTGGCTGGGTATATAGTCCTGCTCTACAGGGACATGGTCATCTACATTACGTCAGACTATGTTGTGTTTCTCCATGAGAAAGTACAGTACACTGTCCTCACATCTCAATTATCTTTCCTCTTTGATTTGTCACTGCTCGTGTCTTGCCAGACTCCAGGCCTGGGATAGTTGCAACATCTGCCTTCTGCCAACTTTGACTTTATTGGTGAATAGTGAGTGCTGTAGGAAGTCACATGATTATGCCAATGAGCACCATTACAGATTTCTGTTAGCTGATCTCTATGGGCCCTAACAGCTTTCTTTTCTTTCTTCTCTAATGGATTCTCTATCGTGTGGCCCCCAGAGGCTATTCTAAGCCTTCTCTTTGCTCCACAATGCTCCAACACCACCCTCCAAGGATCTCATCTCCTTCTTTAATGATAAATTAAAAAGCATCCAAATTCCCTCTTCTGGACCTCAAAGCCCCTCCCACCACATTCATGCATCATTTTCTCCTCCTTTACTAATAATGTCTCTTAAGAAGAGGTGGCCCTTCTTGCCAAACTCAACTGTGTCTTTGATCCCATTACTTACTGTCTTCGGGCAACTTGACCCTTCAATATCTCTGTAGTACCCATTCTCTAATCTTCAAATTCTCTCTATTTCCTGGCTTCTTCCTTGTTGCCTACAAATCTGTCCAGGCCCTTTTCACCCTTCCAAAACTTCCCTTGACCCTGCCATTCCCTCAAGTTGTCATCTCATATCTTTCCCACCCTTCCAGACTTCTGGGAAATTTTGGCTGTTTTTTTGCCTTCATTTCCTCTCCTCTCACTTATTTCTCATCCTTTTGCAATCTGACTTCAAACATTATGACTAAACTAAAGCAGCTCCCTCTCAGGTTACCTCCTAATCACTAAATCTGATAAGCTGAACTTAATCCTCATGCTCCGGAACTCCTATAGCGTTTAACACTTGATCATCCATCCTCCTGGATACTCTCTCCTTGCTGTGTTTTCATGGCACTGTTCTCTTCTATTTTCTCATTCTGTACTATCATCTCTCTGACCACTCTCCAGCCTCCTTTGCTACATCCTCATCTGTCCCACATCTTCTAATGTAGTTAAGCTCAAAGGCTTTGTTCTAGGTTATTTTCATTTCTCTCTCATCTCTCTCTGGGTAGTTTCATCAGTTTCTAAGACCCTAGTCTTATTATGAATTTCAATTTCACATATCAAAACAACTGTTGGGCATCTCCAACTGTCTGTCCCATTGACATCACAACCCTGCATTACCAATACATAACTCATTGTCTTTCCCCCAAATCTACCTCTCTTCCAAACTGCTATTTCTGCTGAGGGTACCACCATCCATCGCTTTCACCTGGGTTCAAACACTTGAAATGATCATGGAGTTTTCACTCTCACTGTCACCTACCTAATTCTTATATCCAATTAGTTGCCAAGTTTTGTCAATTCTATCCTTACCTCTCTTGCATCTACTCATGTCCTTCAATTTATATAGCCACCATGCTCCTTTATGCCTTCATCACCTCCCATCTTGACTATAATAATGGTTTCCTAATTGGTTTCCCAGCTTTCAGTCTTTCCTCTCTCTATTCCATTCTCTATGCAGTTCTCAAATGGATATCCCTAAAGCATCCCTGAGTAACCATGTCATGCACTCCCTTCTCAAGAAGCTTTTGTATATCCCTATTGCCTCTAGAGTAAATTACTTTCCTCTGCTTATAATTTGAAGTCCTTCATAACCTATCTCTACAAACTGATTTCACATTAGTCCTACTCTATATTCCAGCCAAATTTGTCTATTTGGAGCTGTGATATATGACATCAATCTCCCACTTCCATGCCTTTGAATCATTTGTTCCTTGTGTTTGGAAAGGTCTACTTCATCATCTTGTCCCTGAGAATCCCTACTTCCTTTCAAAGCTAAACCCTAATATTGCCTTCTATATAAGGCTTTTCCTGCCCTCCTCCCAGGTTTTAGTGCTCCTTTTCCTGCCCCTCCTACTATTCTGTATTAAGATCATGTGATCATAAATATAGAGATAGAATTTACACACATATACATATGTATATATTCATATAAGTATATGTTTGTGTGTGTGTAGATATACATATGTACATTATTTACTTATCTCTGTCTGCTGTCTTCCCTTCAATAGAATGTAAGTTTTTTAAAATTAAAGACTTTAATTTTTGTCTTTGCATCCTCAGCACCTAGGACAGGGCCTGGAACATATTAAGTGCTTAATGAATGCTTGTTCCATTAGTTTGTTGGGTATACAGGCTGCTTCAGCAGAAAACAAATGGGACTTTTTTTTAGTGATTTCTAAGGAATTAGTGAATTCTGAGGAAAATAAAGATAGCATGAGTATAGATAGTATTTTTCCAACGGTCCCAGCATCTTTGTTGAAACAGTGGGATGTATTGGCAAGAGCACTGAGTGACTTTGGGTAAGTCATTTAAATTCTACATGCTTCAGTTTCCCTACCTATAAAATAATGGAGTTATACTTGATAATATTCAAAATCTTTTTCAGATTTAACTTTGTGTGATTCTAATCTCTCAGTGAACCACAGAATTTGTATTTAATTTTATCTTTTCCTAGCATTTTTGAGAGACAGTGAAAATAAGACATTACCGAGCTGATGCGTTACACACACACACACACACACACACACACACACATATCTTAGTAGACACAGCTTAAAGAATTAGGATTATTTGAACCCCTGTTATTTCATGTGAAACATCAAGGAAGGAGAATGACAAGCTCCTTCTGTTCTGTGCACAGTATGTTACTGTGTCAGGAATGAAAAGATAAGTGCTTGATTTCTTTGATGATAGCAAAATAACATCCGATTCAGTTGCCCGGGAAATCAGAGATTGCCTTGCCAGATGTGGCCTGGCTATTTTCTTTTGTTATCAGAATATTCAGCCAGTAACACTCTTGCCCACTCTGGATTCAAGTTGTCAAAACTTAAAGAACAACCTTTTCTCATTTTAATC
>JAQQSZ010017771.1:0-10726 GCA_028646595.1 Phalanger gymnotis | reverse complement strand
GGATGAGAGAGGAATATATTGAGAGAGGGAGAAAGGGAGAGATAGAATGGGATAAATTATCTCACATAAAAGTGGCAAGAAAAAGCAGTTCTGTAGGAAGAGAAGAGGGGGCAGGTGAGGGGGAATGAGTGAATCTTGCTCTCATCGGATTTGACTTCAGGAGGAATAACATACACACTCAATTGGGTATCTTACCCCACAGGAAAGAAGGCGGAATGGGATAAAAAAGAGGTGATGATAGAAGGGAAGGCAGATGGGGGAGGAGATAATCAAAGGCAAACACTTTCAAAAAGGAACAGGGTCAAGGGAGAAAATTGAATAAAGGGGGACAGGATAGGAGGGAACAAAATATAGTTTCACAACCTGAGTATTGTGGAAGGGTTTTGCATAATGATACACATGTGACCTATGTTGAATTGCTTGCCTTCTTAGGGAGGGTGTGTGGGGAGGGAAGAGTGGAGAGAATTTGGAAATCAGTTTTAAAAGCAGATGTTCAAAAAAAGGTGTTTTTGCATGCAACTGGGAAATAGGCAACAGGGCATAGAAATACATCTTGCCCTACAAGAAGGTAAGGGAAAAGGGAATGGGGGGAATGGAGTGACAGAAGGGAGGGCTGATTGGGGCAATCAGAATATATGCCATCTTGGAGTGGGGGAGGGTAGAAATGGGGAGATAATTTGTAATTCAAAATCTTGTGGAAATCAATGCTGAAAACAAAAAAAAATATTACATAAATGATAAAATATAAAAAAATCTATTTCAAAAAAAAATCTGAGTTGGTTTGTGTTTTCATGTCATCTAAATAAGTCCTTTTAAAGCATTTCTTCTTGTTTTCCTTTACCTATGTGAACACAACCCCATACGTTGTTATTTAGTCATTTCATTTACATTGTGCACTGTGAATTCCTTGAGATCAGAGATTGCCTTTTGCCTTTGTTTGTATCCCTAGGGCTTAGCATATTGCCTGACACATAGTGGTATTTAATGAATATTTATTGACTGACTGGCTAGGAGGCACTTAATAAATATGGTTGACTGACTGAATGATGGACTAGCATATGGCTCACCTCCCAATCATATTATAAACTACTAGAGAATTGAGATTGTGATTTATATTTCTTTAGTACTTCTCACAGTGCTATGCCAAATGGTATGAACATACTAGTCATTGAACAAATACTTGAACAAATGAATGCTTCATTCTAGTTATTCTGGAGCTGATTTCCTCTTGGCCCTCAGCATACCTTTATAACTGATGTAGGACATGATTCATTACATAGCTGGGATACCTACCCTGTTTTAATATGTAAAATAGCATTCATTCTGAGATTTGGAAGAAATTTAGAAAAGGTGTAACTTTTAACATTCTTTCTAATCATGCTTTTATAGAGATTTCTTTTTTTTTTAACCACATGATGCAGGACAAGGCATATTACCATTTTATTCGAACTTTTGTTTTTACCAGATTGCAAATTTTCTCTTAATTGGGTCTTGAATTGTCCAATACACTATTATGAATTTGCCCTATGACTCCTGCACATGGATTTTATTACAGACTTTTCATCCACATCTGCTCAGTTATTCAATCTGTTCAAAATATTGTTTCTCTTACATACAAGGAAAAACCAGAGATTTGTTTGGATGTTCAAGAAAGGAGAAAAAAATAGCTTCAAAACTTTACCTTCCCTGTGTACATGTGACTTTAAAATATTTAATTGAATGGTCTTTGCTTATAAGATGATCTTTTTTCCAAAGCAATCTGATGAACTGAGTGCTTAAAGAAGCAGATTGACAAAAAAGATGGTCACTTGGCTAGAATCAATTTTAAAGTATTAAGATTTAGTATTCTTAGTATTAGCTCATAAATCTCAATGAATTTATCGACCTTCTCCCAAAGTATAATAAAAGAATTTTGATTATTTTCCAATCTTTCTGCCTTTTTTGGTTATTATAACCATAACCATATAACTTATGTTGTTTTCAAAATTAATATACTCAGGATGCAAAGAATACAACATTCAGAGCATGAAGAATCATTAACGAGCAACGTTGGAGAAATGTTCTTGCATTTCAAATGCTTCATTGCTTCATTGAAGAGTGAACACAGGAACTCACTCAGAGGCAGATGTTGTGCTTGCACGTATTACAAATGCAAACAATTATCCCCAAAGTGAACAGAAAGGAATCAAGAAACCATAACCAACTCAGAAGAAGAGAATAAATTGTGCTTAATTTTAAAATGGAGAGCTATGGTAGTTATGAAAAGCTGGGACAATTGTGGGATCCTAAGTTACTACACTGAGCTAGTGATCACGTCATTAAAAAATGTGATTGGTTTATCCAGTTCCAAAGTTGGTTATTATTGGCATTTTTGAGAAACCATGAGCTCAGGAACTGAATTTTGTAGTGTTTGCTTTCTAAATATTTCAGTCCTCATGTCTCTTGATGTTATCATGGAAAATTCACAAAAGAAAATAAAACAACAGTAAAAATCAACAAAGGAGAAGAGATTGGCTTGTCCAATTCCACTTAGCTTTGAAGAGAAGGAAGAAATTCACTCCTGCAGTATGTATCAGGCATGGGACTGTATATGGAAGAATAGGAAGGAATTATTGCCCAAATGCAAGAAAGGGAAAAGGAATTTCAATTATCATAGCAGAAGATCAACCAACAAACATTTATTAGGTGTATAAATACAGTACCTATCCCCGTGTGGCAGTTTGCTTAGCAAGGGAAGATGATAGTCTTGCTATAATGAGACAAAGTGAGAGTATCTAGAGGATTTTGTTCAGTTCTGAATACTCTATTTTGAAAGAGCCTTTGACAAGCTGGAATACATCCAGAAAATATATGTCCAAGAGAGAAGCTAAGATTTTAAGGGGAAACAAATGAAGAGGTTCCTGATCTCCCTAATTTTATATGCAAGCAGCCTCAATGTCAGAATAATGTTTCAGCTCTTGTTTTAATAGTGTTGTAGAAATTACTGCCTTCTGGCCCCCAGAGCTCAATTGTCCTGCCTCGAGTGATTGTGAAGTATCCCAGAACCCAAGATTACACACCTCTCTTTCGTCTCCTTGTCTATGTTTAGCCTGTGTCTTGGCCTGCCTTCCTCTGGGGATGAGGATAATTGCAATAATCTACTTTCTTGTCTCCCTGCCCAAGTCTCTTTGTACTCCAGTCCATCCTCCACTCAGTTGTAAAATTGATCTTCTAAAGTACAGGTCTGACCATGTCTATTCAATAAACTCTAGTGGCACTCTGTCACTTCCAGGATTAAATATAAAATCCTGTTTAGCTTTTGAAGTTCAAAATCTGGTCGCTTCATACCTGTCCGATCTTCTTAATCTTTACTCCCCTCTACATATTTTGTGATCCAGTGACACAGGCCTTCCAGCTAGACTGGAAGCATTTTTGCTGTCTCCTATAGCTGAAGTGTTCTTATCATCTCTACCTCACAGTTCTGGCCCCCTTCAAGACTCCACTAAAGTCTTATCTAATGCAAGATGCCTCTCCTAGGCATTCTTAATCTTCTCTGTTGATGAACTCCAATTTATTTCCTATATAGCTTATTTGCACATAGTTATCTCTATGTTGCATCCCCTCTTAGACTGTATGCTCCTTGAAAGCAGAGACTTTTTCAGCCTTTCTCTGTGTCCCAGTGATGTGCAGAGTGTCTGACACATAATAGGCATTAAATTAGTAAGTCATTATTTATTCGATTTGACTCGATGATGCCTTTGGTTTGGCACTTAAAATAATAGTGTTTTCCTTGTAAAAGAAGTGACTATAATTGAGTTGATGTCACATAGAAGATAGAGTTTACAATCCTGAACTGACCCTAAGGCTTTACCTTTAAAAAGAAACAGGAACTCACACAAAGTCAGAGACGCTGATGGCACACACAAATTAGAACTTCAGTGAAGAGAATACCCTCTAAGGGAGAGGAGAGAGAGAAATTTCACAATATTCATGTTAGGCTTCACAAAGACCCAGAGAAAAGCCTATCTATCCATATATTCTGTACAGAAAGCCCAGTGCACCTAGGTGCTAGTGTCACATAGAGGCATATAAGGAGAGATTGGAGTCTCAACATTAGAGGAGGGGCAAGGAGAGGAAAAGGGAAAGTGAAAGGGAGAGGGAGCAGGAAGGGGTGAGGGAAAGGGAAAGAGAAGAATTTGAAAACTACATAAGATAAAGTACAAGGGATGATACCTAGTCTCTCTCAGAGGGATGCATAGATTGCACCATCTTGCAATATAAAGAATTTGAAAATATCAGTGAAATATTGGGAACCAAATACATTGAGGCATATTCTGGCCCAATACATTCAATGGTACTATAAATCATGTATACTATATAAATTAGGAGAAAAGGTATGATCTACCAGGAAGAGGTTTGCATTCATGCACTCTTTAGAAAGGAGAGGAGAGATTCTGCAAGGTCCGTGGGTATGCATATAAAGCTTTTAACTATTAAGTCATTTTAATTCCAGTCCCAAAGCCCATTGGTATGGGACACTGTCCTCACTATTGGGATGAATGCCAAGATGAGTGTGAGAGCTCCAACTTTCCCCAATCTTCTTGGAGACTCTTCAAACTTCAAGATGTTTCAGGACTCTGTAGTCACTTCTAGCTTCTAGCTTTAATAGGGAAGATAGAAGGGGCCAACCGTACTTCAGGTAGCTGAAGGAAAAGAGTCTGGGAAGACATAAGAGGAGCTGGCAGTTTCCATCATGTCCCTATCCTAAGCTTGCTATATTAGAAACTTCAGGGAGTTTCTCTGGATGAGATCTGGGACTCCTGGTTAAACTGAGTTACCTCACTTCCAAATGGAGAGCTCCTTCACTCTACATGGCGTTGTATATATTCTCCTTTTTATGACTTCTCTGATTTCTGTTTTACTACCATTTGAATAAATAAGTTTCTTTGTTATTCACTTTGTGTGTTCAGTGTGAACTGGTATTTGATAGCAAAGGAGAGCCTTGAATGTAAAGGTGGGGCCCTCCTTCTTACCCCCTAAATAATTTCAGAACAATCAGAATTTAGATTGAACCTGATTATATCCCCTAAACTAATAATACTTCAGAGAGCAGATCTCTCTCTCTCTCTCTCTCTCTCTCTCTCTCTCTCTCTCTCTCTCTCTCTCTCTCTCTCTGTCTCTGTTTCTCTCTGTCTCTCTGTCTCGGTCTCTCTCTCTCTCTCCCTTTCTCCCTCCCTCGCTCCCTCTCTCCCTACCTATAACCTATAACAATGGGACTAGCAGCTGCTGTGGGGGCATAAGACCAATAACACCAGCACATATGAGGACTGCTAGCATGGGTTCTTGGATCTGCTTTTCTAAGGAAATCACCTTTAAGGGGTTAACAATCTTACTTTAATTAAACATACCTACATCATTCACTTAGTTCAGGGGAAAAAGTCAGCACCCTGAACTCCGGAGAGAATACAAACAGAAATTACAAACATACATTATATAAACATAACAAATACACATCAGTAGACAGACTTCTATCTGTCCGTAGCAATACATACAGTTACCAGAGAGAGAAGCACCAACATCTGGGTTTTGCAAACCTGGGGGCTCCAACAGCTACCCAGAGTCTGGCTAATACACCAACATTCTTCCAATGAGTGTGCCCCCAAAGGCAAAATGCTAACTGCTGAGTATATATATACTTCTTCAAGGTCAAAGGGCTTTAGTACCATGGTACTCAAACCCATGTGAACTAGGCCTTCCCTTGACCTATCAAATACTCCTGATTCAATCAAAGATTCCTCAGTGCTGAGAAGCACCCCAAAACAAAGGCAACAAAAGGTCCCACTTTACCTGCTCTATTCAAACAAAGGCAAGACTCATTAAAGGCACTTGACTGCCTTAGCATTCCAAAAGAGAAGACAACAAAAAAGTCCCACTCTAATTACCATTACACTCCCTCCCTCATCTTTCTTTCTTGAACAGAGTGGCCTATGGCCATCCTCGTAGGAATTAAAGTCTCCCTTGGATGAGGGTTGAGATAGAAGAGACTAGAGATGTGCCTCTCTTTGAGCCACACAAAGATATCCCATGCTATATGTAGGAGGACAGATCTCATTACATCAAGTTATCTGAAGTCTATCCTATACCTAATACCATTAGACTGAATACTTACAGGTCATGGATCAGCTAAGAATCCAGAGAGAGAGCAAAGAAATTCTGAAGTTTTATGTATTTTAGAAAATGAACCAAACCAGTGTTCTCAGGAAAATCTGAGGGTGGAGGACTTAAGACATAGAGATTATTGAAAGGACCCCCAAGTTGAACTTGGTCCACAGTTTTAGAGGTAAGAAGCAAAATGACATAGAGTGTACAATTCTACCTGTGATTGCAAGGCTTCTGCACCCTATGACATCAGCAATGGCCGAGAAAAGGGCTTAAAAACTTTTTTCAAGGATCCAGCTGCCATAGACCTTGTGACAAAGTCAAAATCGTATACACCTTTGGTGTATTCTTTGCCTACAATCTTCTGCATCTTGCAGCACAATTTATACTATACATTCCTGGGAACAAAAGACAAAAGGAAACAGCAATGGGGAAAATTATGGAGAAAACAACAAATTCCCTGGACAGAATGTGAAGTCTTGTTTGGTTCACTTGTTCTTCCTCTTATCAAGACAACTAAGCAGCCACTGAAAGGGGACCATTTTGGGAACATAAACCTATGGGTTCTGAGGCTCTATGTTTCTATTTACAATCTGAAGACAAGCTAAGATCAGAAGAGAGGCTAGGTTAAGGTCATCAGCAACTCCACTACTTTTATGATCCCATAAGGCAATTGGGCAAGAATACTTTGATTTCCTGAACTCCTGACATTTTCATTTTATAGGAAATGGTAGAGGTCTTGGTGATTTCTAATCTTCATTCCTAGATAAAGTGGCCCATCTAATTTCTTTATTCTTTGTTCCAGGATTACCAAGTATTGCTGAAGAAAGTAAGGGAATCAAGATAATTTTGTGGTACTCAATCTCCTAGTATCACAGAATAATAGATATAGAGCTTTGAAATTCTTACAGGTCATGTAGCCCAAACACTAATTATATAAAAGAGGAAACTGAAGCCAGGAAGGTCAAGTAGAGGGATATAAAAATAATAAATCTAGCACACTTTCCATTCCAGTTTCTCCCATAGACCTGGTGTCTGCTCAATAATCCCTTGACTACTTTTATCTTTGACTTTTTAATTCTCCACAGTGCTCTCCAAATGTACCATATGACCTAACTTTCTAATTTACTGAGATTGAGTTATCCAGTGTGAGCTCCCTCAGATCCCTTCTTTTATTCTTCCTAATTTCTCACAACTCTTGCCTATTTTCCTTTAATTTACTAAGAAGAGGTATTCTTGCTCTTCACTTTTGCCCCTATATTCTTAATCTAGATATAATGATCATTCAGTAGTCCCTAAGAAAAAAATCTGCAAGGGAGGGGGGTAGATAATAAAGGACTTTTAGGATGCACTAGGATCATAGGATTATAGAATAGAGTTAGAGCTTGATAGAACATTATAGATTATTCCAAAACTATGGTTTAATTGATAGGGAAATTAAAGTCCTTGAAAATTAACATTTCTTGGCCAAGGTGAAAGAGACTGTAAGTGGCAGACTTGAAAAGAAGTCTTCTAACTCATAATCTGGCAAACAACTGTATAATACTGTAGAGCTCTTTCCACTGAAATGTGCTGAGGTACAACATTCAGGAAGAGGCAAATAGTACTTTCATCTTATACTTCTCTAGTAAGATGATTTTGTTGTATTTCACTTAGTTCCAGGCATCACATTTTAGGAAGGGCAAGGCAAATACAAAATTGCATTCAGACAAGCAAGTAGGATAGTAAGATAACCAGAATGGGCCATAGAATGATTGGCAAAAGGAACCGGGGATGACCTGGAAGAAATGACTCTGAGGAGAATGCAATAGTCATTTTGAAATCTGGTGAAGGATATCACATGAAAGAAGATCAGAGATGTAAAGTTTGTTCTGCTTGGCATGGGAAGATAAAGCCTGAAGCAATAAGTAAAGGTTTCAGAGAAGTAGATAACAGCTTGATGTTGGCTTTTTTAAAAAAACAATATCTCCTGCAGAGGATGAAGAATTGGATGCATTCTGTGAAGCTTTTGATGAAAACCACTAAATTAAATGAAATACACATTAATACTATATATATCAATGCTAATGTGGGCACAGGTAGAGAAGAAGGAGGAGGAGGAGGACAAGGATGAGAAGAGGACAAGCAGGACAAGGACCAGGAGGACAAGGAGGGAAAATATCCTTCACGAGAAAGGAAGGAAAGAGGCCATGAAACATCATGCATACTTCAGGTAAAAAATCTAGAGGTTTGAAACATGGCAAGTACTGAATACCTTACAAAAATAAAACTGATTTTAAAAGATGGAAAACGAGTCATTACTGATGATGTGGGAGTCACTCTTGATTAAGATGTCTGTGTATAGTTAGACCAAATTTATTGAAGCAAAGAAGAATTGATACAAATCCAGTCAAAAGGAGGAAGAAAAAGATATGACATACAACTAAAATAGCCCTAATATGACCTGCTTAAAGAACTTATTGACAAAGAAATGGAAAATAAATAGAGAATAGAATATGGACACTAATGAAAATAATTGTGTAGACATGCATAGCCAAAGTAAATCAATTGCCACAATGACAAGACCAAAATGTCTTTAAAATTTTGCTCAATATATCCTTGATTTTCTTGTCAAGCAGAGAGATATAACAACCAAGAGTAGTTTTAGTTTTGAAAATAAATTCTCTTGTAAAAGCTTATGGAGAAGGATGGCGAAAGCTAATGATAACCATTACTGCACAAATGAGACAAGCAAGAGAAAAAAAAAACTTTAAAGAAAACTTGGCCAGAGGTGCAACTAAGCAAAGTAACGGCAAGAACATTTAAGGACAAAATGGAAGGACAAAAGCTGACCAAACATAGAAAATACCAATACATATTTTATAGCCACTTCTTTTTACCCTCAAGGACATTGGAGACACAACATTTGGATTTTACTATCACAGCTCCAGATATTCTGACAGAGGAAACAGAAATGGTATTAGAGAAAACACAGAGAGAAAAGCAGCTGTTAGAGATGAAGTATATACAGATGTCTAGGATGTAAATGATACAGTTTTGAAAGAGTTGACGGATCTATTTTTCAAGTTTTCTGAAGAAGACGATGATTCCAAAGGAATGGAAAAAAACTTGGACTTTATTATTACCTAAAACTTCAAATAAGAATATCAATCTACAAGCTTTATTAAGCACCTGCTACATATCGAATATTATGACAGATAGGAAAAATAAGGCAAAAATAAAGTGAGTCCTGTTTTCAGGGAGCTTACATTCTATAGAGGAGACAACATATAATTTTAGAGGCATATAAAGCACATATATAAAAAAGATATAATCTTGAGAGACAGAGAAAATAGCAATTATGGGATCAGGAAAGGCCTAATAACATTTAATATAGTGCTGGAACTGAATCTTGCTGGAAAGTAAATATTCCAAGATGTAGAGTAGAGGAGGGAATGTGCTGCAGATAAGGGGCATAGCCAGTTTAAAGGCACAAGTATAGAAGATGAAATATCACTGGATCTGAATAGTGAATAAACAAAATAGCTAGAATAAAGATTGTAAGAAGAGGAACAAAGTATAAGAAGACTGGAAAGGTGGAAATGGACCCAGATGTGAAGGCCTTCTTGCTGTTCCTTGCTCAAAAACTCTGCTGACCGAATTTTCACTGACTTTGTCCCATGCCTAGAAATTTCTCCCTCCTCATCTCTACCTCGAGGCTTTCCTAGCTACCTTCCAAGTCTCAGCTAAAATTTCACTCTGTAAGAATCCTTCCTTAGTCCCCCTTAATGCTAGTGCCTTCCCTCTGTGATTATCTTCAATTTATCCTGTATATATCTTGTTTGTTCATCATATAGTTGTGTGCGTGTTATCTCCCCCATTCGATTGCGAGCTCTGAGGGCTTTTCTTTGTATCCCCAGTGGTTAGCAAACTTCCTGGTATACAGCAGGCACTTGATAAACACTTGTTAACTCGAGTCAAATAGTTTTCAATGTCAAACAGAAAAGTTTATATTTGCTCATATGTAATAAGAACATGGGAGTTTGTTGAGTAGTAGAGGATGACATGATCAGATGTGTATTTTAGGACAATCGCATTGGTTGTTGTGTAGAGTATAGATTGGAAATGAGAGGAACTTGAAACCAAAAAGGAGAGTATTATAGTAGTCTAAGAGATGATAAGGACCTAACGTGGTGACTGTGAAAGTTGAGAGAAAAGAATGTGTGCTTGAGATGTTGTAGAGATAGAAACAACAAGATTCAACATTTGCTTTTTGTGATGGAAAAAAAAGACTGGAAACTGAGGGCAGACCCATTAATTGAGAAATGAATGAACAAGTTGTGGTATACTAATATTATGAATACCATTGTGCCTTAAAAATGATTAAGGGGGTGCGGGGCCAAGATGGTGGCTGGAAAGCAGGGACTAGCATGAGCTCCCTGCCAAGTCCCTCCAAAAATCTATAAAAGATGGCTTTGAACCAATTCAAGAACTACAGAACCCACAGGGTAGCAGGGGGAGGCAGGGCTCTAGCCCAGGACAGCCTGGATGGTCTCTGGGTAAAGTCTATCCTGCATGGAGCTGGGAGCAGAGGGGAGCAGAGCCCAGC
>JAQQSZ010017770.1:0-10726 GCA_028646595.1 Phalanger gymnotis | reverse complement strand
GGAGAGAATTTGGAACTCAAAGTTTTAAAAACAGACATTCAAAAACAAAAAAAAAACAATGTTTTTGCATGCAACTAGGAAATAAGATACACAGGCAATGGGGCATAGAAATTTATCTTGCCCTACAAGAGAAGAGAAAGGGGGATGGGATGGGAAGTGGCGTGACAGAAGGGAGGGCTGACTCGGGAAAGGGGCAACCAGAATATACGCCATCTTGGAGTGGGCAGGAGGGTAGAAATGGGGAGAAAATTCATAATTCAAACTCTTGTGAAAATCAATGCTGAAAACTAAATATATTAAATAAATTAAATTTTAAAACAGATTAAAAAAATGAAATGGCTGGTTCCCAGCAATAAAATAGATGGCCTCATCAAGTGGTGGACCTTCATCCCTAGAAGGATACATTTGAGCAGAAGCTGTATAGCCATGAAGGATGCGATAGAAAAGTCTCTTAAGCTGAGATGAAAATTGGATTGGATGAATTCTGAGTTCCATTTCAACTCTCAGATTCAATGGTGCTATGAAACGTGTCTTTATAATTTGATTTGGAAAATGACTTTCGTCACATCACCCACAGATGGTTGCTCATACATGTTTTTGATGAAACAAATATGCAATATTTATATAAAGTAGCAAGTAAACTAATACTAGAAACCACCATAATTGAGCTCTTTCAGCTCCTTGAGATCCATGTGTTGATTAGTAGATTCTTCTACATATGGAGCCAAGGACTGTGTCAAGACAACCTGGTGATAGATCTGTTTTATTTCATTCCATTAATGGACACTTAGGTTTTCCCAATAGTTTTCCTGTCACCGACCTAGCAATAAGTCGATAATTGTCTTAAGAAAAATGTACTCTGAATGCAGGTTTTGGGGCTATAAAATGAACTATAGTATTATGAGTAATATTCAAGGGTAATAGTGGTATTGAGTGATGATTCTGTTCAGATTGATTTCTGTGGAGATATGAGTCAGTCACATAATAAAGATGTATAATTTCATGGTGGACTAGCAAATAAAAGTCATAAATTGGTCAATGGAAATCTAGGAGAGAGACATACAGAGAGAGACAGACAGACAGACAGACAGAGACAGATACAGAGACAAAGGCAGAGAGAGAATAAGGATTCTTACTGTCTATAGCACAAAAAATGGTTTTAAAAATGTTTAAGGTCAGGAAAACAACCAAATAGTAATTATCTATCTATTCACTGTAGAGCTCTTATTTCAAAATAGCATATTAACTGAGTTTAACTTCTTAAAAAGAACAGGAACACACAAGTATAGACAATTGTAGATGAAAATGTTCATGGGAAAGCACAGATAAATTCCACGATAATCAAGTATAATGGGAAGTTCCCACAGCTAGTAAATGTATAAGACAAAACTCAAACCTGAGTCATTTTTATTCCAAGTCTACTACACCAAAGGTATTAAACTCAAATGGAAATGGGGGCCACTAAATTCAAACATGAGAATCCCTTTGGGTCACATATTGACTTAGTTTTAAAGTGTAATGTTATCTATGTTTGATTGTATTTTTATTTTGTTAAATGTTGTCCAATTACATTTTAATCTGGTTTAGGTTATACTCTCAAGTGTGGTAGCCTTCATGGAGCCCACAGGCTGTGGGTTTAATTAACACCTTTGCCCTATATCATACTGCCTTTATACACTAGTGATGAGCTGATTCATTTTATATAAGAAGCAGCTTGGTATTTCTTGACTCTTTGATCATTATTTAAACATTGAATAATCGAAATACTTGCTAATCTGTTCATTCTGAATTTAAGTAGAAGTGGATTGACTTGCCTGAGAATACTGTTTTTGTGAAAGGTTGACTCAGTGACCACAATATAGAGTCTGCGTGGCATATACCTTTAATGTATTCTCTAGGAAATTAAATTCAATTAAATATTATCAAATTTTAAAAACAGAGAACGTAAATGTTGCAAAAGCATGATGATTCATGTTAGAACTCTTTTTCTGAATAAACAGATAATAATAAGAAGACATAGTAGGTAGCATGAACCTAACATCCATATATGAATATATAATCAGTATCTTCTGCTTTAGATATAAATTTGATATGTTCTCTACAAAATCAAATTTAATTTTTCAAAATTTTGTCAAGTGCCTAACACATGCAATTATTCCAAATTCTGAATATGTAAATACTAGTCCTAGTCCTAAGAAAATCTATTGCATACTAACTGACACAATGTACAAAAAAGAAAAGTAAATAGAAAATAATTTAAAGGAGAGGGGTACAAGTAGAGAGATATAGGAAGAAGAAATAAAAATTAAAGGGAATTATAGCTTTTAAGAGGCAAAGGTCAGCAAAGAGTATATGTGGGAGATAATTTGTGCAAAGATATTAAAGCAGAAAGAGGAGTCTGAATGTGGAAAACAGATAGCAAACAATATTGCCTGGAAGATGAAGTGGATAAATAGCAATGATTTAAATAAATAAAATTAATGGACCTAGAAAGAGTGGGCAACTTGTGGCCTCAAGGTCACATGTGGCCCTCTAGATCCTCAAGTGTGGCTCTTTGAAACCAAACTTCACAGAACAAATCCCATTAATAAAAGGATTTGTTCTGTAAAACTTAGACTCAGTCAAAAGGCCACACCCAAGGACATGTGGCCTCCAGGCCACAGGTTCCCCACCCCTGATAGATTCTGTCCTGATATTTTACAGATGGGCACATGGTTGTCTGAATAAGCTATGTGACTTGCTCAAAATTACATGGCTAACTAGCGGCACAGGCAAGATTAGGACCCAGGGCTTCGAGAATTTCTAATGTAAACATGACATCCAATGCTCACTTATACAATCACCATGGCATCCCCCTTGTTAAACTAAAATACAGTGCAATGCAATCCAAAATTCTAATAGTATAGAATACTACCCATTGTTATTATTATTTTACTGCACCTAATGACTTAGACAGAACTTCAGAGATCCTATAATCCAACCAATATTTACACAGGAAACCCCTTTATAGCATACAATATATGAAAACTTGCATATAATGTTACATGTATTGTTGTATGAGAGGTAATATGGAATACTGGATGGAAAGACAAAATTAGTCAAGAAGCCCTGGGTTCCAGAGTTGCCTCATGTACACCTAGCAATGTGACCCCAGGAAACTTACTCAAGTTTTTAGTGTCCTGGCAGGTCTCTCAGAATATAAATCATAGACAGTTGCTCATTTACATTAGGAAAGGGAATTTCTTTATTGGGAATTCCCTATACCAGTGAAATCTTATATTAAGACCAAAATTCTTTAAAATATATTCTATAGAATTGGTGCCAATCATAGTAACAATATTGATGTTATTCATCAATGGAATGCCACCCTGATGGTGCTAGTGAGATCAGCCTTTTGTGCAATGTGATCAGTTCAAACAAAGTAATTGTTGACACTTTTGAAGCCAAGAGAATCTGAACTATAGGGAGGATCAATGGATGTGTACTCATATCGCCTTATTTAATTTGTTTTTAATGACTTCAAAAGAACAGAAAAGGGCAATATGGATGAGAATTCCCATATGACAGTGCAGTGGTTTCTACCATCTCTTAAGTATCTAAAAAAGGCATCTATTTATCTATAAAATATGATAACAGTGAAATTGTCTATATTCACATACTCACACAAAACAGATGGTATGAATTCAGTTAAAATATAAATTTTCTATTTTTTTGTCTGCATGATACGCAATAATCAGTTGGCCTAGATTTTGACTTCTTGTCAACACAGCTGTAGTGAGAATGGCCAAAGTAAAACATGCACATTTCTCTGATTATTTAAATTTAGCTAGGGATCAATTATATAATTGTCATGAATATTTTCAAGAAATAAAGACTTTAGATCATTGCACCTCTCAACTCATAAGTCATCTCACATTTGGCTGACATTTTGCAGCCTCTTTAGAAAAAAGTTTGTTATTGGTAAATTGCATTGGAGTGTGTGTCTATAGCCAAACCTGGCTATTTCACTAAAATTGCATTTTTGATTAACTTTTCAAATACTTAATAATTTGAAACAATTATTCCCCAACTGAGAAATGGTCAAAGGATATGAACAGGCAGTTTTCAGAGGAAGAAATTAAAGATATCTACAGGCATATGAAAAAACGCTCTAAATCATTCTTTATTACAGAAATGCAAATCATAACAACTCTTAGGTACCACATCTCTCCTGTCAGATTGGCTAAAATGACAAAATAGGAAAATGATAAATGCTGGAGAGGATGTGGGAAAATTGTAACATTGTTACACTGTTGGTGGAGTTTGTGAACTGATCCAGCCATTCTGGAGAGCAATTTGGTTTGGAGATTGCTAGCCTTGAGTCAGGAAAACTCATCTTCCTAAGTTCAAATCCAACCTCAGACACTAACTCTGTGACCCTGGGCAAGTCACTTAAACCTGTTTGCCTCAGTTTCCTTATCTGTAAAATGAGCTGGAGAAAGAAATGGCAAATCACTCCAGTATCTTTGCCAAGAAAACCCCAAACGCGGCCTTGAAGAGTTGGACAAGACTGAAATGACTGAACAAAACTTCCACTTAGGGGGAGCCAAGTAGTGCAGTGAATTGAGCACTGGACCCCAGAGTCAGAAAGATCTGAGTTCAAACCTGGACTCAGACACTTACTTAGCTGTGTCACTTAACCTCTATTTGCCTCAGTTCCCTATCTGTAAAATGGGGACACACTGGAGGAGATGGCATACCATTCCAGTATCTTTGCCAAGAAAACCCCATGGACTATGTCAGGAAGAGTCAGACATGATTGAATGACCAAAAAACTTTCATTTAGCAGCTGTACGATCTTGAAGAAGACATTCCACTCAAACCTTAATTTTCTCACCTGTCAAATGAAGATAAAAATATTTTCATTACCTACCTCACTCTGTTGTGAGATTAAGCTAAGATAGAAGACATAGAGTAGTTTGTAATTTTGACATACTATATAAATGCAAGCTATTGTTATGTATTCAGTACTTTTTAAAAAAATCCTAGATCCATTCATGCACATCACAACCCCACTCGTCCTTAAGAGGTGGTCTTATTGAGTTCCTAAAATCCTTTTCCATTGATCTGAAAGGTAATTTCTTTTTTGCTCCTCTAAATTGTTTACAAGGTCACTTTTAATATCTAATGTACATATTCATATTGGGGCTTTATTTTGATATGTGGTATGAGATATTGAACTGCATTTAATTTTTTTTCAAACTACTTTCCAGTTTTACCAGCATTTTTAAAAAATCAAATAGTGAGTCCTCCCCAATAAGTGGGGTCTTTGAGTTTATAGAACACTGTGTCATTGCATTCATTTGCTTCAGGATGTTGTATACATACTTTGTTCCCTTGATAGCCCTCTATATTTTGTAATCAGTACAAAATCACTTCAATGATTACAGCTTTATATTATAGTTTGAGATCTGAGACTGATAGGTACTTCCCCTCACCCTCCATTCCACTATTTTTCATTATTAACCTTGAGATTCTTGACCTTTTGTTGCTCCACATGAATTCTGTTATTATCTTTCTAGTTCTAAGAAATAATTCTTTGGTAGCTTAATTATTATGGCACTGAATAAGTAAGTAAATTTAGATAGTATGTCCATGTTTATTATACTGGCTTTAATTACACAAACAATTGATATTTTCCCAATTATTTAAGACTATATTTCTGCAAAGAGTATTTTATAGTTGGACTCACATAGTTTCTGGTTATATATTGGTAGATACATCACTAAATATTTCATACCTTCAGAGGTCATTTTGAATAAAATTTATCTTTCTAAAAAAAATTGAAACAATTAGCATGTCTGGGTGTGACTAGGCTTACATTAAGCCTAACGAAACTGAGCCTGAGTCAGCCTACTCAAACTACTTCGTTTTGATTAACAGTCTATCAAGACCATTAAAAACCAATCTAATCTTTCCCAATGAAAGTGGACTACAATAGTTGATTCATCCAAAGTGGTCCTTTTAGGGGACAATGTGAGAAGTAAGAAGACTAAAAATGATGTTTCAGAATTGTGTTTTCCTGGTTCAAGGACAAACTCACTAAAGGCAACTGTTAGCTTTTCTACATCATATATAGGCTACAACATCCCTCTCTTGCCAAATTCGAATTTAATTAAGCTACTGCTACTTTAAAAAACAGACATTCCCCTTTCTCTTCTCAAGACTAATACAATTTCCAATGTGCGTTTTGAAAATCATGAAATGGCAACGGATACAGCTGTTTTGGGTTTCATGTCTCGTACTATACATTGGCTCCCTACAGCTAGAGTTGACTTTGTTATATGCTTCTAATTACCATTGATTACTAAATATTATAATAATATAACAGACATGCTACACAATCAATTACAGTAATTGACTTTACTGCCAATATTCCTCTTGCCCTTTTAAGCCAGTTGTCTCCAAGTGAGTGATTGAACTGAAGAAGGGAGAGTTTTTCTAGGGATCTGACGTTTTTAACCATAAGACAGAGTTAAATTATTGATTTTATCCTTTCTCTCTTGCAATATGAGGAGGTATTTACCATTTCTGCTCTGTTCGGGTTTCTTGTGCCTAACTGAAACCTTCATTTGGAAAGACAAATAAAGATTTTGTCTCTCCCCACAAACCTATTTTTTCTGACATAATTTAAAGACTAATTGAATAAAAAAAAATCTTTCAACAGTGTCTTCATGAGGCAAAGTAACTATTGTGATTGAATATTTCACTTTTAAACTGTTTCCTGGTTGCCTAGACATAGAATATGTGTAATAAGCTGGGGAACAATCTGGAGTCAAGGCTAGAATCCAAGAGACCTAGCTCACCTGATCTTTCCCAGTCCAACTAGCTTGATTTCTTTCAGTTACTAAACAGTTACTTAGCCATTTAAATGGTCATTTTTGTAAATAATAATGTGCAGGCGAACAATTTTTTTTACCTTTCATTAACTACCATTACAGCACTTTTCCTAATATTTCAATGTATCTAATGTGGGACAGGCCGAATAATTTTTCCAATTTTATAGACAGGCAAAGAGTCTTTAAGTTACTTGATTCTGCTGAGACAACCCCAGATCATTGTTTAAGATATAACTTAGGATTTTTTTGTAGATTGCTGGTTTTTTGGCCCCCATTTGTTGGATAAGTAAAGCTATTGGTTTGTACTATATTCAATGCTTCTCAAATACATTCTCTTTCTTTTGAATATAGTAGTGCAATAGGCAGGGGTGTTTTGGCAAATGTTTAATAACTGGCTTTCGGCAGGTAGGATTATAAAAGACACAATTTTAAGTTTAATCAGCATTATTAACACTTTCTTAAGGCTAGAAAAATCAATAAAACAATAAATCAAGCCCTGATTCATATTATTTGCTAATTTCTGAGTTATAATTATTCACACTGGAAATTTAAATCTGCTCTCTCTAGGCAATACTCTAAGTATTAAGTGTCTGACATCATATTTGAACTCAGGTCCTCCTGCACAACCCTGATGGTTGGCCATTCCACTTTTAAACAACTTTAATTATTAGAAAATGTGAATTTACGTTAAGCCAAAACCCGCCTCTCTACAGCTTTCGCTAGTAGCTCTTAGCTCTGTCCTTTGGTGTCTGATCTTTTCTCCACATATCATCCTTTCAGATAAGTGAAGGTTCACCTAGAATCTCCTCTTTAATAAGTTAAATATCCAAGTTCTTTCAACTAACAGAGCCTCATACTTCATTCATGGTCTTGTCTCTTCTCACTGTTCCGGTCCTCTTCACCTTCCTGTGGGCATTCTCCAGTTTGTGATTGTCCTTCCTCGAATGCAATGTGCAGAACTGAGCCAAGGTCAGAGACTGTAGACTTTTTCTTAATAGATACTTTATATATATATATATATATATATCTATATCTATATCTATCTATATATATATATCTATATGTATATATATATATGTGTGTGTGTGTGTGTGTGTGTGTGTGTGTATATATATATTTGTTGACTCCAATCATGCTTAACACAACCCTCCACTGCATCCAAGCTTGTCTATTTGTTATCTCCTTTGCATGATTTCTGTATTCTCTTTCCTTTCCTCTTAGCTAATTATAAGGCACCACCCCCCCACAAATGTGGAGAGTTACAGGATCTTTTTTTTGTCCTTTCCCACTAAGTGGTTTGTTTTGTTTCCTTGTGTCACATTTTCCATACCAGCTTATCCTCAATTACCACTGAGCTAAAAATAAATAAATAAAGCATGTTTCCTAAATTGCCATAATTAGTAATGCCATTTCATAATGAATTCAGCTGCTTGAGTAAACAACTCTCCAATTTAAATACTGTGAGGCAGACTGAACAAAAGAGCATGATGACAACAGTGATTCATCAGTAAAGGTGTCCTGCTTTTGACAGGTACCACCAAACTATGCAGTATTGTTTGGAATTATTCTTCCTCATCTTATCTCAACCCCCCCTTAATACTGGTAATCTGCTGAGAGACGGAACCAGTAAGGTGTTAGGGCTGAGAGGTAAGGGAGTGATTTGTAGGACCCAATAAGATGCCTTCTATCAAGATAACATCCCCTTTTGTTACATCTGTCACCATATGACTATCAAAAGGTTTCCTAAAGTTATGACTACATGGAGGTCATGTCATGGTCATATCTTCCCTTAGGGGTAGGGTTCTTTTCCATTTTTGCCTGGATCCATATACTTTTCTTGGTTAAGTGACTTGCCAAGGGTTGCACAGCCAGTAAGTATTAAGTGTCTGAGGTTGGATTTGAACTCAGGTCCTCCTGACTCCACAGCTGGTGTTCTATCTACTGTACCACCTAGCTGCCCCTGAATCTATATACTTAAAAAAAAATAGGAGAAGCTCTAAATTGGACTGGAGAAGGTAGATGGAGCAGTGGATAGAGTGTGATGAAGACTCATCTTCATGACTTTAAATCCAACCTCCAAAACTTAGTAGATATGTGACCCTGGACATGTCATTTAACTCAGTTTGCTTCAGTTTCCCCATCTGTAAAGTGAGCTGGAGAAGGAAATTGCAAACCACTCCAGTATCTTTGCCAGTAAAACCCCAAATGGAGTCGCAAAGAATCAGACATGACTTAAAAGACTGAACAATAACAACTAAATTGGACAGAATTGTAACTATCATTTTCATGCCTGAGAGAAGGAAATGTGCTTACAGAAGAGGTCCTTACCATAGGGTTTACATACTGCTAGCAGTATGAATAGATTTCAGGGAGTCCATGAACTTGGATGAGAAAAAAATACAGGTTGATTTTTCACTCATCTCTAACTGAAATTTATCATTTCTTTCAATAATTTAAAAATATTATTTTTGAGATGAGGTCCATAGAAGGGCAGGCTTCACCTGCCAAAAAGACCCATAACACACACACACACACACACACACACACCAACACAGAGAGAGAGAGAGAGAGAGAGAGAGAGAGAGAGAGGGAGAGAGAATTCTTAGCTTTTGTCAAGAAACATAAAAGTTGCTATTTCTTTGTATCCCCCACACTTAGCATAGTGTCTAGCACATAGAAAATGTTTTTAAAAATACTCGTTGACTGATTAATCAGGGATACTCATTTCCATGGGTGAAGACTCTAGCGTACAACAGAGCTAGTGACTTCACTTGGGGTATTGTTTGTCCTTCATTCTCAGAAAGGACCATAATGTCAAGGACCTGCT
Organism: Phalanger gymnotis; assembly: GCA_028646595.1. Taxonomy (NCBI): domain Eukaryota; kingdom Metazoa; phylum Chordata; class Mammalia; order Diprotodontia; family Phalangeridae; genus Phalanger; species Phalanger gymnotis. The sequence continues at coordinate 1,021 of JAQQSZ010017770.1, read as the reverse complement.
GAGATGACATACAAGTGAATTGGATTTAAGTGAGGGAGGGCTGTTCAGTCACCAGCCTTACTTTCTCTTTTGGAGCCATCTGGGTCCAGTGGCAAGATATTGATCAGGATGACTGGAGATTACCCTGATGCAGTGGGAGATCTTGGCGTTTTTAAGTTAAGATCTTTAACAAGTCTCAGTTTGACTGAGGCAATGCACATTCAGTGGTTAAGGGTAGACAAGAAATGAGTCAGAGAATGGCCTCTATTACCTAGTCAAAAAAAAAAATCAATATGAAATCAGAGGAAGGTACTGGGCCCTCTGGTACCTTTTTGCTTTACTGAATATTGTTGCTAACTACTTACTAAACCTAAATGTTTCTATGCTACAGAAAAGATGTTTGAGTATACCCTAAGTTTCCAGCTTATAGAACAAAGCTGCAGTTAGTCCATCCTAGGCATAGCTTTGGCATTGGGATCCATCATATCTGGTCATGAATCTGAAATGCTGGATTCTTAGGAAAAGTGGAAAATTCAAATTTCTGAGAGTTTCAACAAATGTACGGAATAGAAGAGATATGATTCCTGCCCCACAAGAGTTTCTTTACTGAGAGAGATAGGCCACAAACATTTAGTAAGCACCCACTGTTTATTAGGCACTATGCCGAGTTATAAAAAAAAGCAAAAGAGTTTCTACTCACAAGCAACTCATTCAGAAGACAGCATGAAAACAACTATGTATAACAAGGTATATACAGTCAGTTCTATAACTTAACATGGGTTCTTTTTTTCCCACAATCTGATTCTCTCTTTTTTTAATATTTTTAGTTTTCAACATGGATTTCCATAAGCTTTTGAGTTACATTTCTATGCATTTCTACCCTCCCCCCCACTCCAAGATGGCATACATTCTGATTGCCCATTTCCCCAGTCTGCCCTCCCTTCTGTCACCCCACTCCCTGCCCCCCTTATCCCATTTCCCCTTACTTTCTTGTAGGGCAAGATAGATTTCTATACCCCATTGCCTGTATACCTTATTTCCC
>JAQQSZ010017769.1:0-10726 GCA_028646595.1 Phalanger gymnotis | reverse complement strand
GGGGAGAAAATCTGTAATACAAACGCATGTGAAAATCAATGATGAAAACTAAACATATTAAAAATAAATTAAAAAAAAAAGAAGTATACTAGAAAAAAAAAATGACTCGACCGCAAAGAAACCAAGAGGGTGTAGAAGGCAGGAAAATTCAAGAGAGATATGAAGAGAGATAAGGAAGCAACAGAAACTGGATATCTTTATAAATGTAATAGATAATGAAAATCAAGTGTATGTAACTCAAGATGCAAATTCTTATGAGTAAGAAGTATTAGAGCAAAACAAAAGACTGAAAAATTTGAAGAAAATGTGCTTCTGAATCCCCCAGTTGCCATTGTTCAATGTATATTTTAATACAGCCATTATTTTTTTAAAATGACATAGAAAATAGCATTATCATTTAATGAAAAAAGCCCGTGTATGCTATATTTCAAGAAATGTTAGAAGGAATATGAACAGAATTTTAGAACCAGAGAACAAAATGAAAATAAGTAGATTCCATTTATTCTGAAGGAAAAATAAAATTGGCACATCCAGAAATGGATTTGCCAAACCTCAGAATTGCATTATCAGAAAAGAAATAGTGCAAGTAATCCAGAAGATATAGCCAAAGATTGATAGTCAGAAGCACATAGGCTTACATAGATAATATGAGAAAAGAATGAAAAGTTCAAAATACAATATATGAAAAACAAAATAACCACTTTAAAATAATTTATTAAAATATTAAAAGGCCAATAATAGCATAGCAAAATTTAATGAATGTGTAAATTGTCCATTTTATTTCCAAAAGGTGGCTGATAGCCCTCACCTGGATTAAATCACATAAATTTCTTCTGTCTCTAACAGTCAATTTATCAAGGATAAATTCATAAAGGAATTTATCCCTTGATAAGACCTACTCCTTTATGTTCAGATCTTATTTTCCCATCCTAGTGGCTTAGATCTAGTTGTGTTTGCCCTTAAAATAGCAATAAATCTGAAATAAAGTTACTTGTTTTTATAGATTTTGAATATGAAGATCAAATTATCTGTAATTCAAAATTACTAAATTTTCTCATCAAATCTGTAGTCAAATCAATATTTATCAAGAAAAGCAAAAATGTTTCTCCTAATAAATTATACTGTTTTCCTTTAAATTTATCTTCAAAAACTGGCTTTTATTGCAATGCCAATCTTTAGATGGCATCATCAATCATAATTTATTATGTTAATTAAGCTCCAGACCATAGCAGATGAAGGAACTAGGAAATCATTAGACTGCTATCATGTTTAAATGGGAAAAGATCCAATAATCCTTTCTATTAAAAAGAACTGTTACTAAGTTTAAAAACATAAAAAATGCCTTTAAAACATTTAAAATAAAGTTAAAGCTCACCTTGCATGATTATTAGTTCCTTGTTCTGTACAAGTAAAAATTTATCTAATTTTAAACAATTTCACATAGACTTTATGTAATTTAGTTTAATTAGGTTCTTCATAAATTGATCTGTTCAAAAAGAGATTGGAAGAAACTAGATTCAATAATTGTAGCATGGCACCAGTTTTTCTTTGAGTCATGAAAACAATTTTTATTATGTAAACTCATAAATACAAACTCATAACATTTCCTGGCAAATCTTAACCACAAATATATAGACCAGCACTTGAGAGATATAGCATACACAAAATCAGGTTTATATAATCCTTTCAGATAAAGAACTAGATGTTCTAACTCCCTGAAAAAATACAATCCTTGACCAGCACAGTACTTTACTTATCATCTGAGAAGGAACCCTTCCATGTGATGATGTTGATGATGATGATGATGATATTAAGTAACATTTATAGTACTTTAAAATTTGCAAAGCATTTCTCTAGTTATTTCAATTGGTTTTCTCAGTAACCCTGTGAGGTAATTGGTATTGTTATACTCATTTTCCAGATGTGAAGCTGAGGGTAGTAGAGGTTCAATAGCTCAACCAGTCATCACACAGCTAGTTAGAAGGATTCAAACTTTGATCTTTTTTCTCAGCAAGTTCAACGCAATCACCTGCCTGCTTAAAATTAATCCTCTTGTTTACTAAGAGAGTTTTACTCTACTTCTCCTCATGGAAAACATTATTCTTCTAGATTCGTAGGTTTTGCTTCAAAGATGAACCCAGTCACACACTTTAAATGGAGGGAAAAGTCATAACCGATAATCACTCTATGTAGCCTAAGTTGTAAATAGGATTTGTTCCTCAGGGCAAGTCAGTTTGGATGAGGAAGAGAACATCAACCACTGGGACTTGAGAAAGTACTGCTGATGATCTAGCTGTGGTGGGCCTCAGAGGAGGGCCATGAAAGACGTCACCTGGAATTCTGCTTCAGAGGGCTAATAAGGATGCTATCTAGTATCTACCTAACTTCACAAATTATTTTGCCAGTTATCTGCTAAGTTGAATTATTTCTGTGCTTCTGAAGGAGTTGTTCCTCCTTCATTTTAGAAGAGGATCAACGACATCGTGTTGATAGCTTGACATGTGCATAAATTGGATTTAAGTGTGGCACAGTTGCACAAAGGTGTCAGCCTCACTCTATCTTACTGAGTCATCAAAGTTAATGACAGGACAAAAGTCAATATGGAGATGGCCTAGGATACAGTGGATGGCCTTGATGTCTTCAATGTCTGACCAAACTCTAAGTAAGCCACAGCAGCTGCTTCAGATGCCTTAATGGTCATGGGAAAAAACTGTTTTCAGCTGTCCATTCTGCCAGGGAAAGTTTCACATGCTTTGGGGTAGACATCTCCCTAACTCACCAACAGGTTTAAGGCCTGTCAGTTACACTCAATATAGTTTATCCCATCTGCTAATATGGGATGTGGCCAATGAGCATGCTACTGCTTCTTGGAGCCACAGGTGAGAATTGGTGAAAGTGGGCACCATAAGTGGATGAGTAGCCATCAGCAAGCCCTCACACCAGAGGTGTTCAGGGAGGACTAACACCTTTCGTGAAAAAGTATAAGCACTATCAGAACCCTTTAAATTTTTATGTCCATACTCCATCAACCCTTTCCTATGCAAAAGACTTCATGTAGAAGTCTATGCTTGAAAGAAAAGAGAGATTCCGAGGCAGAGGTTAGGGGGAGTATCCGAACAAAGACACAAAGAGAGGATTTAGCATGCCTTGCATGAGGAACAGTGAGATAACTAGTTTAACTAGACCATAATGTACCTTAAGGGGAAAAATGTGTAATAAGGCCACAAATGTAGGTGGGGCCAGGTTGTGAAGGGCTTTAAATTCCAAATGAGGAGTTACTATTTGATCCTAGATGTAATAGAAAATTTCTGAGTTAATTTAAAACATTAGATTTTTTTCTACCTCACAAGGTGTTTTTGTTTGGCTGGTTTTTGACTTTTGGTTCAGATTTGTGATTTCATTGGTGTGGGACTTCCTCCACCAATCCAGATTTTCATACAGTCTTAAAAACATTCTTAGTGTGCTGAGAGGTTAAGTGATTTCCTCAGGGTTAAACAGCTAATGATGTCTCAGGGGCAGGCATTTTCAATGTATTAATGAACAAATCAAAGCAGTTCAAAGAAGAACACATCAATGTAGACTGCAGCAGTCAAGCAAGAAAGACTTTGTCGAGGAAAAGAGACATAAGTTGAGTTTTGAAGGATTTGTAGAACTGGAGTAGCCAGAGAGAGCAGGAGGCAGCCTAAGCTTTTACAATTAAGTGATATAAAAAACATTGATTGACTGTGTCTGTAGATTAGCCTGAGTAGAGTTGTTGCTAGCATTCAGTTCCTTTTCAGTTTTAGTTTAAACTTAGCAGAAAAAAAAAGCAGAAATAAAAACAGTTCAACATTCTCATGTTTAATGCCAATCATTAATATGAAAGTGATATTTAGTAACAATATACTTACTCAGCAGGTAAGCAAGGTTAAAAAAGGAACGCAGCATGATCTGAATGGGGTATTGAGTTCCTACAACTGAAAAATTTCCTCCATTTGGTAGATTGGGTGGTTCAGCTGGCTGCCGTCCCAAAGATACAGCTTGTAGACTAGAGAACTGGTCTTGGGATTGTTTTAAGTATTTTAGAGTTCCTCCCATTCGTTTATTTCCTCCTTTATCATAGACATAGCTGATTAGATAGGAAAGCTTGCTGGTTGGCGCCTTCCCATCCTGTATGTTTTTCTGTCTTAAAGTTGTGCTAAATTAGGTCAAGACCCTGTTTATTTTAAATGACTCCTTTTCCTTATTCCGTATTTAATTGTTACTTGTTTCACTAACCTCATGGTGCAGCATAGCAGGCATGACCTAATGACAAGGGTTCCATCTGCTTTTTATTAAGGGCTTAAAGAGATTCAAAGCTTCACCAAATAGGAAGGTGAACAGTTAGGACAGTCACTTGAAGGTTATATGCTATTGCAGTAAGAGTTTCGTAGCTTCTGACAGATGGGGATAAACATAATTCTGCTCTAGGACACAGAACGGGTTAGATAAATGTGGAGAGTCAGTGTGAGGAATAAGTACAGAACAGCAGGCATGGGATATGTTTATGATGTCTGCATTCCTGGGCAGTGAGTGCCGGTCCTGAAATCATAAAGACTCATCTCCCTCAGTTCAAATCTGGCCTCAGACACTTACTAGCTGTGTGACTCTGGGCAAATCACTTAACCCTATTTGCCTCAGTATCTTCATCTGTAAAATGAAGGAGAAGGAAATGGCAAACCACTCCAGTATCTTTGCCAAGAAAACCTCAAATGGAGTCACAGAGAGTCTAACATGATTGAAATGACTCAACACCAACAATAAGCATCCCTTCTGACATGAATGTCATAATTAATCAGTTTTTCCTTATAATGAAATCCCTCATGTGCAGGTCTTTAGGTTTTATTTTCCTACTATTTCAAGTTTCTCTAGATAATTGAGTTGAATGTGTTAACACAATTAACACTAAATCTTTCTAAACACTTGGTTGATTACCTCATGGTTTGCTGGGAACTTACAGTAGAAGCTTAGAACCTTCATTATAGATATAGGCAAAGGAAAAGATTTATTTAGATCATGTTATTTCCTCTGCCTGAAATGTCTCTCTCTAAATCCCATCAGTCCTCCAGCCCCACCGGGTTTATCTCTTTTGTAGCCCCAGTCAAGTGTCATTGTTTAATGGCAAGCAGGGTGGGACTTTTTTGTTTGTTTGTTTGTTTTTGTTTTGGAGTGCTTCTCAGTACTAAGACAATCAAGTTCCTTTGAGTCTTGCCTTTGTTTGAATCAAGAGTCTTCGATTGAATAAGGAGTCTTTGATGACCTGATTAAGTCACAGGAAGGTCTAGGTCGCATGGTTGTGACACCCTCTCACTCTAAAGAAGTATATATATATATATATACACTGAGGTTAGCATTTTGCTTCGGATTCACTCATTGGAGGAGTGTTGGTGTGGAGACTCTGGGCAGCCATTAAGGAATCCCCTGCTTTGAAAACCCAGAAGTTGGTACTTCTCTCTCTGGTTACTATATGGATTGTTATGGTCAGATGGTCAGAAGCCTGTCTGTTGATTTGTGATATTACTTTGTTTATATTTTCTCTGTTTGTAATTTCTGTTTGTTTTTGCTCTGAAGTTCAGGGTGCTGACTTTTTCCCCATACTAAGTGAAATTACATTTATATATACATATGTTTAAATTGAGATTGTAAACCCCTTAAAGTTGCTTTCCTTAGAAAAGCAGATCAAAGAACCTGTGCTAGTAGCCCTCCCCTGTGCTGGTGTTACTGGCCTTACACAGCCACGGTAGTGGCAAGTAGCATTGTGTTACACATTGCCATCATAACGATGTCTCCACTTTTCCTAGTGGAAAGTAATCTCTCCATTCTATGAGCTCCCATAGTAGTTCATTTTTACTTTTCTTATTGAACTGTCACATTCTCCTATAAATTATATCTATTTGATTCTGCTATGTATTATAGTTAATTAGGTACATTTTGTCTCTCTTAATAGACTACAATGCCCATTAAATCAAGCAATGTATATTATTTATTTTTCCTCCATAGCAACTGATGACATGCTGTTCACAAAGCAAGGCCTGTTAATGTGCGTTTCTTACAAGTTAGCCTTGTCCATACATGTGTGTCCTATTCTTCATTCAAAGTCCATCATTTCTCTGGTTGAAGGTGAGTAGCATGCTTCATCTTCATTCTTCTGGTTTGTTATTTTGTTGACAGAATTTAAAGTTTTTAAAAGGTACCTTTTTTCTTTTTAATGTCATTGTATAAGTTGTTCTCCTGGTTCTGCTCACTTCACTACATCGGTTCATAGACATTTCCTCAGGTTCATTTGAAACTACACATTTTATCATTTATTGTGAACAATAATATTGTATTGCATTAATATGCCATGCTTCGTTCAGACATTCCCAATATATGGACACCTTTGTTGTTTCTAGGTTTTTTTGCTATTATGAAAAGAACTGCTGTAAACATTTGGGTACACATTGGTCCTTTTCCTCCTTCTTTTATACCTTTGGTGATATATGCCTGGTATTAGTAGCAATGAGTCAATGACTATGCTCAATTTAGTCACTTTTGGAACACAATTCCAAATTGCTTTCAAGAAAATAGTTGTACTCCTATTGGTGGAGTTGTGAACAAATCCAACCATTCTGGAGAGCAATTTGGGACTATGCTCAAAGGGCAAACAAACTGTGCATACCTTTTGATCCAGCAATACCACTGCTCGATCACTTTCTCAAAGACATTAAAAAAGAGGAAAAGGGCATATTTGTACAAAAACATTTATAGTAGTTCTTTTTATGATGGCTAAGAATTGGAAATTGAGAGGATTCCCATCTATTGGAGAATGCTTAAACAAGCTGTGGCATGATTATGATAGAATATTATTGCGCCATAAGAAATGACGAGCAGGATGATTTCAGAAAAAACCTGGAAATACACATACTGATGCATAGTAAAGTAAATAGAACCAGGAGAACATTATACACAGTAACAGCAATATTTTCCAATGAAGAACTCTGAATGACTTAGCTATACTCAGCAGTACAATGATCCAAGACGATCCTGAAGGACTCACAATGAAGCATGCTCTCTCCAGAGAAAGAACTGATTCTGTCTGAATACAGACTAAAACATGCTGTTTTCCACTTTCATTCCTTTTTATTCAAGTCTTCTTGGACAAAATGACTAATATGGAAATGTTTTACACCATTGCACGTGCATAACCAAATCAGATTGCTTTCCATCTCAGGGAAGGGGGAGGGGAGGGAGGAAAGGAAGGATAGAACTTGAAACCCAAAACTTTAAAAAAAAGTTAAAAAATTGTCTTAACGTGTAATTGGGGAAAATAAAATACTATATACAAAAAAGTGAACATAGAAACTATCTGAATATAATCACAAAATACTATTTGTATAATTGAAGATTCACATAATTGGAGAAATTTAAAAAAATAATTGTACTCATTCATAGTTCCACCAACAGTTCATAAGTTTGTCTCTTTTACCACAGCCTTATCAACATTTGTCATTTAATGATGAGTTATTGAGTTTTCCTATACAACTCCCATACACTATATAATTTTATTCCAGAGTCGTTATATTTGATGAGTTTTTGTATCCCTATTGATAAATAGGAGAAGGATAAAATCTTTATTTCTCAGTGATGACATATAAATACTTTTAGGCTTTTTTCATTTTAAAAAAATGATACAAATTTAGCCACTGCTGTCACTTTATAATAGGATTACATAGTTAAGAAGATTGAATAAGAAGGGTATAACCTCAGTTTATAATCTCCATAAGGAAATATATTCTATGGTCAAGTGAGCAAGCACAGTGCTAACTGTATGTTTTGTAACATGTACAACCTAGTTCATAGCTAAATGTATGTGAATAATATTTAAATTATACTCTGTAGTATTAGTATTCAATTACAATTAATAACAATTAATGATGACATTAATTTAAGTAATGAATTAATTTAATATATTTATATAGTATTAAGTAATGCTTTTAATGGATACTTCATAATAATATTTTAGTATTGCACTTAAACAATATTTTTTCAAATAAAAATAAAATCATCTATTTGCTTGTTGCAAGCTCAGATGGATTTTCTTGAAAACATATATGTAAGGTTATATTTAAATACAAAGCATATTTCACATGCATGATATATGTAATGTGTGTATATATAAACATATATTTTACTCATGCAGTTCATGCATATAATATTGTAATATATAGTCAAAACTCATTTGTTTTTAATACTTTGTTTACTGTTCTGTTTTTCAGTTATTCTGTTTAGTTTTTTTTTTTATAATTTCAGACAGACATAGCATGGTTCTTGGATCAGAACACACTGGCTTTAGATGAAAGCAACCTGTGTTCAAATTCTACTTTAATGCTTACCACCTTTGTGGCATTAGGCAAGTCATTAAACCTTCTTGGGCTTTGATTCAATCAAATTTACTGAGAGGATGGACTCTGAAGTCCTCTATAACTGTAGTTATACGTTTCTATGATTCTATGTTCTTAAGAATGTATGAATGGTAAGTTTGCAAAAAGGTAACAAAGCTGCACAGACTCATGGAGGCAAATGATCCAGGGAATCATTGCTCTCACTCAAAGCAATTAAAAAAAAACTGTCCACCTGGTGTGCCAGGATTCAAGAGACCAAGTAGGAGTCAGAGGGAATTCATCAGTTTCACAATAATGGGAGTGGATTGCCATCTATTAAATGAATTCAACAGAAAAAGCCTGAAATAAAGATTTTCTTTCTGCAAATCTGTCTCAGAATAGATTTTTCATACTGATTTCAAACTACTCATTTTGTTGTAAAAAGTGCTGCTGTCATTATTGAGAAACTGGCACATTTAATTTTTGGTGAAGAAATAATTTATTCTGTATTAACTTCATTTGGCTTCAATATTGCTCAATCCAGTGATCTGAGATCTATAAAATACCAAAATCTATAATTTTGTGCTTGAAAATGCTTAATTATTTTTTCTTCATAGAAGTTCTTGTGTACTAGTTTCCTAGCAATTAGAGCTACACCAAAGTGGACTGGCTCCTTTGGGAGGAAAGGAAAACTAAAAGACCTCACATGAAAACTGGATGGCTACTTGTTGGATATATTGAAAAGAGGATTCTTTTTCAGGTATAGGTGGGACTAAGACTTGGAAGTTTCTTTGAATTTGAAACTGATGCTCTTATTCATTCAGGCAGAATATGATTTGTATAAGCCCAGGTCAAGAAAATGGGAAATAGATCTTAGACCTGAAGAATCAGAGGTGACAAGTAGTATCTGAAATGGAAATGGGGTCAAAATTAGAATCATAAATCTCTCTGGAATTACTAGAGCTCAGAGATACAGTATTTTCCAATGGAGTAAAAAAACAGAGTTAACCTTGAGAAAGAGTTTTAAAGTGGGCTAAATCACATCTACACTCAGATGTGCTTATTTTGAAGGAAAGAGTACCCATATGAATGAGAATAGAGGTCCACTATCATTATTGAAGAATTCATATATGTTGACTGAAAAATAGGGAACTGATTAAAGTAAAGCCATTGCTTGTAAATTATAACCATTTCTTAGAGACATTTTACCAATGTATAACAGCCGTGAAATGCCAAAAAGAGTCCAATAAACACTTTGTCTCCTTGCCAAGTGGAAAGACGTGGCAGCCTACGGCAACACCAGTTTGAACTAAAAACAATTTGTAAGACGTTAAAGAGTAAGATGACACAAGATTGCAAGCAAAAGTACCTTACAATACAGCAAACAAACATTGAAAGGGAAAATGAACTTGTACAAAATGTGGCATGAGACCTAACGCAGATGATTCCAAGAGCATTTACTGAAGAAAATAAACAGGGAAAATAACAATGGCAGGAAAATTGATACACATAAAATAGAAATATTTGTCAGCATTACTATAATGAGCCATCCTCACAATTTTTGAGAACAGAACCACCCTACCTGAATAATTCAGTATTCAATGTGTTATGTGAAGTGAATAGAAGACTTAAGAAGATGAAATCAGGAAGTCTGGCTGGTCTGAGAATAAATTCTTATATAAAGAAGTACTTGTTGGAGGTAAGACACTTTTAAAAGCATTCAAAGATTGATATTCAAAATATCTCAAAGACAAAAGGATTCTAAAATAATAGACAAGATCACAGACAATAAAACTACTCAAAAAGATGTCTAAAACAATCAGAAAATTATTGACTAAATCATATGTGTATTTTCCCATTTTGATGAAATCTTTATGAGAACAATCTTTACATTCATTAAGAGTTTCTTGGATAAAAACTTAAAGGAATAGGGAGACTTTGCTTTTAAAAGATATTGTTAATATGTTTTGCTTTTATACCACCTTTATTTCCAAACTCCCTTCTCCAATCTTGAGCCATCTCCTGAAATTAAGTATATAAAAAAGTAGATTAGCTAAACTAATCTACACATCAAATGAATCTAACAGTATATGCAGTCCTCCATAGTGCCACTTCTCCCTCCCACTCTTATCACCTTTATAAAGAAGAAGAGTATATTTTGATGTATCTTCAAGGCTAAATTTATATTATTATAAATTACTTACCTTAAGCTTTGTTATTTCTATTTACATTTTTTTAGTTTCTGTTTGCCTGGTTTTGAGTCAGTTTATATGTCTCTATGTTTTCTAAATTCTTCCTGTTGATTGTTTCTTATGACATAATAATATTCCATCACATTCATGTGCCGC
>JAQQSZ010017768.1:0-10727 GCA_028646595.1 Phalanger gymnotis | reverse complement strand
TCCCCCTTCCTCCTCAGAGGGGTAGGTGAGAGACTATCCCTGCACCAGGCTGGACACATGTAAATTAACTATAGAATTCCTTAGGTCTTCTTCTCTTGTTTCTGTCTTTGAGTCTCCCCTCTGCTATGATGAAAAAGTCCTGGGAGAATTTCAGTGTCTATTATGCATGGGTTATGTGAAAGCCACAGGATGGAGTCATGTTTCCTGCATTTTAGAAATACGTATCCAACTTCAAATATGTAATTTTTATAACAAACATGAGAGCATTCCTGTCTAAAATGAATGGATAGAAGAAAAGGTATTAAAGTATTCTCTCTGTCACTGTCTCTGTCACTATCTCTGTCTTTGTCTCTCTTTATGTGTGTCTCTGTCTCTTATATTGCCAATAGAACAAAAAGAGTCAGACTCCAAAAGCTTGAATAATCTTCCATTAGCATGAGCACCTAAATCTAGGATTAAAATAAGTCTCATGATAATGGTTTACATATGCAAAAAGTCTATAATTTCATGGAGGTGGGGGTAGGAGAGGGAGAACTCCCTCTATCAGGTAGCTCATAAATCTTGAATTAGTGTTATTTTTCAGAGTTGCAGAAGTTTTTCCATAAAATAGGGGGAAAAATTGAGGAAATTCTCCTGCCCACTTTAATTCTTCCATTGGGTGGCTCCTGCCATTGAATGATTTTGTGGCAAGTGTGTTTATGCTTTTAATGGAAGAGAAGAGAGAGCCAATACACAAAACAGCCATCCAGAGGAGATTTACTGAAGGATCGTCTTTACTAAGGCCTCAGTGGGGCTCCAGATGGGGAGGCTGCAAATCTCCAAGTGTCCTTCAGATCATGTGGGGTTGGGGGGGGGGCCGGAGGGCAAGGAACAGCTCCAAAAGTGGCTTCTCCTTTTCTTTTTTTTACAAGAAAGGTCTCATCTCTGACCTTTATAAGGGATATTTTCCCTGTTTCCCAGGGGCTCTAGGGAGGCAATTGGCAGAGAAGCAAAGTGTTATCTTTTACCTCTGCTCCCAGATCTATGCTTTGGGATCCTTGAGCACAGTAATTGGTTGAAGAGGTAAATCAGGGAGAAAAGGACAGGGATGGAAGGGGGGAAGAGTCTAATTTTTGTCCTGTTCTCATACAGATAGGAACCTGTTCTTCATGGCCTTGGCTAGATAAACACTGGAAATCTTCCCAGAGCCCAGGGGCCCACTCCCCTGCACAGGTGGTCATGAGCTCATAAGGGGATGCACAGACAAAGAAAAGAACAAAGATGCCAAGGTTTGTTCATGGCCTGAATTTCTCATTTAACTCTTAACTCCCCTGAGTTAGTTTCCAGAACACCAATTTGGCATGCTATAGGTATAGAGAACAGAGGAACATTCATTCATCCAGGGTCTTTTGTTCAGTACTTTATATATTTGGGTATAAGCTCTGTGAGAGCAAGGATTATTTCTTTTTTTTTTTTTTGGTCTTTGTATTTCTAGTGGTAGTTAGGTGGCATGATGGGTAGGGTTGGGGGAGGGGAAGGGTAGAATCAGGTCTTCCTAAGTTCAAATCTGACCCCCGACACTTACTAGCAATATGACCCTGGGAAAGTCTCTTACCCCTGTTTGCCTCGGTTTCTTCATCTGTAAAATGAACTGGAGAAGGAAATGGCAAACTACTCTAGTATCTTTGCCAAGAAAACCCCAAATGAGGTCACAAAGAGTCAAATGAACAATAAAACCTTACTAAATGATTGTTGATCATTTCATCTGGTATCTATAAAATGGGCTTGCAGGTAACTTTGGGAGACCTAGACGAATTATTAACATGCCCCTAAAATGTCACTTAGTAAAAGGTAAGTCTTAGGGAGTTCCCTGCAGCAAGCAGGGGTAAAATGTTTGCTAACAAAAATCCAACAAAACAAAAAGAGTCAGACTCCAATTGCTTTGATAATCCAGCATGAGAACCTAAATCTAGGATTAAAATTAATTTCATTAGCCCAGGGTCATAGAGCTGGTAAGTGTCAGAAGAAGGATTTGAATACAAGTCTTCCTGAATTCAAGCTTATCACACCTTCCTACAGATGGACACCTACACAGCAGCCACTACAGTCTTTTTTGGGGCAGGGGGAGTACTAATAGTAATGCATGTAAGTTTTGTTGACATGTTTCGCTTTTACCTTACAAACATTTGCAGATTACTCTCACTTTTTGGGAGGCTCTTGTGAAAAACTAAAACAGTTCAAGTATAACTAAAAATACATCTGAAAGTGCATGCAATATTTCACATCTATAGCACTGCCCCTCCCTTATACCTTTCTATTAAAAAAAAAAAAGTAGAAATCTATTTTCTCTCTCTTTTCTTCCACTTTGATGGATATCCCATTAGTTTCTAGTGGTTCCTTTGGGGTTTTTTTGCTACTACAAAAAGAGATACTATAAACATTTTTGTATATAAAAGATTTTTTCCTCTTTCTTTGATCTCTTTTGAGTATAGGCCTGGCAGCGATAATACTGGGTCAAAGGGTACACACAGTTCTGTAACTTTTTGTGTGTAATTACAAATTGCTTTCAGGAATGATTGTGCCAAATCAGATCTGTCATCAGTGAATCAATAGGCCTATTTTCCCCCAGCCCCTCCAACACTCAGCATAGTCACTGGGTGTGAAGCAGAATCTCAGAATTACTTCAATTTGTATTTCTCTAATTAGCAGTGATTTGAAGCATTTTTTTTCACATGGCTATAAACAACCTAGGTTTCTTCCTTTGAGAACAATCTATTTATATCCTTAGACCATTTATCAATTGGGGAATGGCCCATTTTCTTGTAAACTTGAATCTGTTACTTATATATCTTAGAATGAGATCTTTACCCAATTGATAAATAGTCAAAAGATATGAACGGGCAGTTTTCAGATAAAGAAATCAAAGCTGTCTATAGCCATATGAGGAAATGCTTTAAATCACCATTGATTACAAAAATGCACATTAAAACAAATCTGAAATACCAATTCACACCTAACAGATTGGTTATATGACAGAAAAGGTAAATGATCAATGTTGTAGAGGATGTGGGAAAGTTGGGACACTCATGCACTGTTGGTGGAGTTGTGAACTGATTCAACCATTCTGGAGAGCAATATGGAACTATGCCCAAAGGGTTATGACACTGTGCATACCCTTTGATCCAGCAATACCACTCCTATGTCTGTGTCCCAAAGAGATCACAAAAAAAGGGGAAAAAAGGACCTATATGTACCAAAATATTTATAACAGCACTTTCTGTGTTGGCAAAGAATTGGAAAATGAGGGGATGCCCATCAGTTGGCGAATGGCTGAACAAGTTGTGGTGTATGAATGTAATAGAATACTATTGCACTGTAAGAAATGATGAGCAGGCAGATTTCAGAGAGACCTGGAAAGACTTACATGAACTGACACAAAGCAGATTGAGCAGAGCCAGGAAAACATTATATACCGTAACAGCAATATTGTACAATAAACAGCTGTGAATGACTTAGCTATTCTCAGCAATAAAATGATCCGAGACAAGTCCAAAGGACTCAGGATGGAAAATGCTGTCCACATCCAGAGAATGAACTGCTGGAATCTGAATGCAGATTGAAACATACTATTTTCACTTTCTTGGTTATTTTTTGTGATTCTTTTCTTTTGGCCTGTTTGTTCTTTCACAACATAACTAATAAGAAAATATGTTTTATGTGACTGCACATACATAACCTATAACAAATTGCTTACTGTCTTAGGGACAGAGTGGGGAGGGAGGGAGGGAGAAAATTGGAAACTCAAAATTAAAAAAAAAATGTTAGCAATGAGACCTTTATCTTGTTGCAAAGGTTTTTCCTAGTTTCCCATTTAATTTTAGCTTGATTAGATTTCTTTGGGCAAAATCTTTGTAATTTAATGTAATCTAATTATCCATTTTTATTTTCTGTGTTCTTCCCTATTCTTTGTTTGGACATGAACATTCCTCCTATCAATAGATCTGAGAGGCAGTTTATTTTTTCATGTTACTCTAGTTTGTTTATGAGGTGAGCTTTTATATGTAAGTCATGTATCCATTTGGAGCTTATTTGGGAATAAGATATGATGTTCAGGTCTAACCCTAATTTCTTCCAATTTTCTGTCCAATTTTCCAGAAGTATTTTTTGTTTTTTTTTCCCAGAAGACTCTGAGAACACTGAGTCCTTATCCAAGTCTTTATGTCTATCATATACTCTATACTCTTCTAAATGGGCCTTATGAGTATTCAGGGAGGACTAGCACCTCTGGTATGAGGGTTCCTGAGCCCTTTTCAGGGCTGCTCATCCACCTTGGGTGTCCACCTCTCACCTAACTCTCACCCGTGTCTCCAAGAAGCTTTAGCATGCTGAGTGGCCACATCCTGGTAAACTATTTTGGCAGACAGACTAAACCAAATTGAAGGTAACCGGGAGGCCTTAAACCCGTTAGTTAGTTGGGGAGGTATCTACCCCAAACATGTGAAGACTTCCTCCAGTGGAATGGGAGGATGAGAACAATTTGTTCCAATGGCCGTGAAGGTGACTGAAACAGGAGCTACAGAGCACTTAGAGTTTGGTTAGACATGGAAGATGCCAAGGTCATCCACTGCATCCTGAGCTATCACTGGTCTTTTGGGCTCTGTGACCGGGAGAGACACTGAGGACAGTGACTTTATGCAACTCTGCACCACTTAAATCCAATTTATGTGCAAGCTAGATGACATCACTCATACCATTTTACCATTTTTACCTAACTCAAAGTCCTATAGTGATGTGCAGAGCTGTAGTCGCAACCTTGCACACAGGCAGCCCAGGCCATAGGGTCATATTCTCACTGGACTGAAGCAGCAGTGGTATTTGGCAGCTCCCTGGGTATCTGAGCAGCCTTTTTTGAAAGACCACTCATTTTTTGAAAGACTGCTCACCTCTTGGCATGAAGAAGGGGCTACAAAAGGTGCCCTAAAAATTGTCTGTTTCACCCAGCCCTGGCCTGCTTACCACACCAGAAAGGGATCCACCCTACAGTTGAAACACAAAAATATACAAAAACTTTGGTGAAGATAATTCCGCTCACCATTGATACGTGGAATGTGTGCACAGTTATGGACAACACGAAATCCAGTAGACCTCAAAGACAAATAGCTCTTGTGAGAGAAGTCAGCAGGTATCACATCCAGATAGCCCTAAGTGAAAAAAAGCTGACTGATGAAGGCCACCTTACCAAAGTTGGAGCTGGACACACATTTTTCTGGGGTGGCTACAGTGATGGGGAGCACCAGTTTTTCAATCAAAACTAATCTAGTCAACAAGTTTCTGTGCCTCCCAAAAGGAGCGAACAACAGGCTTATGACAGTGTGAATGCCACTTGCATAAAAGCACCATCATCAGCGCATATGCTCCCATCATGGCAAGCCTCGATGGGGTCAAAGAAAAATGTTGTGAAGACTGGAGACCCTCATCATCAATATGCCAAAAGAGAACAAGCTTGTAATTCTGGGTGACTTTACAATGCCACAGTAGGCACAGACTATCAGACATAGCAGGGAGTCCTTGTGAGAAATGGAGTTGGAAACAATGGCAACGGTTATTTACTATTGAAGATTCGTGTGTCTTATGATCTTCTCATCAGCAGCATTGACTATGTCATTGTAAGGAGAAGAGACAGGATGTGAGAGTGACAAAGGCTGTGTGTGACAAAGAGTGCTGAACCAATCACAGACATCTTCCCAAGCTAAACATTCACATTCAACAAAAGCAGGGGCAAGACAACTACCAGAAGACTTAACGTCAACGGATTAGAGGGCTTCTCTCTGCATTTTTTTGTGTGTGTTTCAACCACAGGGTGGGATCCCCACCTGGCACGGTAACCTGGAGGGAAAGCTGAACTAATATGCAGTTGACAACAGTGGAGCAGAAAAGAAGTGGGCAGCTTTCAGAGATTTGGTGTGTAGCGCTGCATTTATTCGTCTGGTTCAGAACACTCACAAATGTCAATATTGGTTTGATGAAAATGGTGGGGAAATTCAGAAGCTGCTAAGTGAAAAATGAGAACTCCACAGGGTTAATTTACAAGCAGGATAGTTACTTCAGCTCTAAGAAGGCAGCATATAACTCCATCAAAAGCAAAGTGCAAGGGAAACTTAGATGCAGGATTCTTGGCTCAGTAAAAAGGCAGATGAAATTTGGTTTTAAACTGATAGTAATAATCCAAAGTGCTTTTATGATGCCCTGAAAGGTATTTATGGGCTAAAGACCTATGATGCATCTCAACTTGGAGTGATAGGTGAAGAGATGTGCTGAACACTTCCATAATGTTCTCCATAGGCTGTCATCAACCAGTGCTGAAGCCATTGACCCTCTCTAGCTGAACTTCCAACTGAAGAAGTTTTGAATGCAATTAGGCTCTTCTGAAATAGCAAAGCACTTGTTGCTAATTCTACTCCAGCTGAGATTCACAAGACAGGGGATCCAGTGCTCATACAAAAGCTGACTGAAATCTGGGTTATATGGAAAGAGGTTATTTCCCAGGAGTTCAAGGAAGCTTCCATTGTCCACCTCTATAGAAGAAAATAAAATAGGTTGTCCTGTGACAAGAGAGTTGTCTCTCTCTTAATCATTGCCAGAGATCTCCTTAATAGGCTGATCCTTTGCCTGGGAGATGGTCATCTACGCAAGAGCCAGTGTGGCTTCAGAAAGGGCCAAGAAATAGTCAGTATGGTGTTTGCTGCCTGCTTCCAGGAGCAGAATGGAGGTCTGTATAAAACATTTGTCAATCTGACCAAGGCCTTTGATACTGTCAATTGTGAGGGCTTATAGAAGATCATAGCAAAATTTGGTTGCCCAGAAAAGTGCATCAGTATTGTATGCCAGTTTCATGACAGCATGCTTGTACAGGTTCTAGATAATGGACTATGCTGTCATGCTTTCCTAGTCCCCAGTGGAGTGAAGCAGAATCGTGTGCTTTCTCTCATTCTTTTTAGCACGATGTTCTCAGTGGTGTTGGTGGATGCCTTCAATGAGGACAAAAACATCATCAAAGTCAATTATGACATGGTAAATCATTTGACTTGAAAAGGCTACCAATCAAAACTAAAATAGAAGGAGAGTTGGGACATGACTTTTTGTTCACACATGATTGTGCCCTCAATGCAGCTTCTGAGGCTGAGATGTAACAGAGTGTGGATCAATTCTCTGTTCCTTGTGCTAATTTTGGCCTGACAACACCAAGAAAACAGGTTTTCTACCAACCATCCACATGTGCCACCATCCACATGTGGAACCATCGGTTACAGCAAAGGGAGAAGTTTCGGATGCTGTGGATAAGTTCACTTACCTTGGCAGTATACTTTCCAGGGATGTGCACACAGAAGATGAGGTTGATGCATACATTGCCAGAGCTAGTTCAGTGTTTGGGAGGCTCTGAAGGAAAGTGTGGGAGAGAAGAGGTATTAGGCTGCCTACCTAAGTGAAGGTCTACAGAGACATTGTGCTGACCTCATTGTTGTACGCTTGTGAAACCTGGACAGCATACCAGTGCCACACCAAGAAACTGAATAGCTTTCATTTGAATTGTCTTAGGAAGATTCCGAAGATCACTTGGCAAGATAAAGTATTGGACATTGAGGTCCTCTGTCAAGCTGAACTGCCAAGTGTTCAAACTCTACTGCAGACAGTGCAACTCTGATGGGCTGCTATATCAGTAAGGCAGAATTCATGACTTCAAAGGTAACCATGAATATGCCTGAATGATCCAGAATCGCAGGATATAAAGCATTGTCTAAGTAGAAGGCAGAGGAGTAAAAGCATTTATTGAAACTCCAAAGTAGCAGACCCATGGACCGGTGTCCCCAATTCAACATCCTGGCAAGAACTTTCCAAGACCAGTATGCCCACCTCACAATAGTGACCAGGAGGCCACAGAAAAACATATGGCAGCAAGCCAAGCCATACTGGTGCCAATGCCAGGGCCCTCCAGCAAGAAGACCACCCACTGGCCTCAAGCCCCTGCTCAGCACTCTCCGGTCTCCACGAGGGTCAATCCTGCCTTTTGGTAGCCCCTGCCGCCATCGCTGCCTCTTCCGCCACAATCTCCAAGCTGTTTTCCAGTTAGCTGACTGCATCCTCTCTCCTTCAGCTCTGGACTGCTCTCACCAACTGCCTCTTAGCTCTGCTCCAACAGTTCAGCAAGCTCCTCCCACCACAGGCTTCCATTGGCTCCAGTCCTAGCCACCCCTCCCAGGACCTTGAGAGCCGCAACCCCCAAGCCCAGTGAATCAGTGGCAAAGACCTTCCCATTCACTGATTGCCTTTATAGCTGCCCAAGTTGTTCAAATGCCAAACGTATGTCTGCCTAAAAGACTACTTTTCAGAGAACTCACAAAAGGCAGAGGCTCACACAGAGGTCAGAAGAAGAGAAAAAGCGATACAAGAACATTCTTAAGGTCTCTCTGAAGAACTTTGGAATTGATTGTGTGACATGGGAGACACGGGCTGGCACAGGATCCTCCAGCACTGTGTGCCTGCCTCAGAGAAGGTGCTGTGCTCTATAAGCAGGGTAGAACTGCAGTAGCTCAAATGAAATGTGAGATATGCAAATTTAGAAACATCTCCAGGCCAAATGTTCATATGGACTCTTTGTGCCTGACCTGTGGTAGAGCCTCTGAGCTCACATTGGTCTGATCAGCCACAGTCAGGCACACTCTTGGAACCTTGACCCTGGCCTAGTGATGTCATTGTGGTCCTCTTTGAACACAAAGGACAACAACTACCTAACTCTTTTAAATATAAATAGACTTCAGACTTCATACAAACAACAACAATAATAATACTTTAAGATTTGCAAAAATGTTTTACATATATGATCTCATTTTATCCTCACAACGACCCTGGGAGGTAGGTGCTATTATTATCCTCCTTTTCCAGATGAAGAAACTGAGGCACAGAGAGATTGAGTGATTTGCCCAGGGTCACATAACTAATAAGTGTCTGAGAATGGATTTGAACTCAGATCTTCCTGACTCCAGGTCTAACCCCACCCACTGAACTACCTATTTGCTTCCTTAAAAAGGCAGATGATGCTAGGATGATGACAAGGGGGGAAGAAGTGGGAAATACCACAAAGATGTTTGAGATAAAAGGAAAAATGAAAAGAGATGTTTGGGAAAGTAAGTTGTTACAGAATGTGAGTAAGGATAAAGGGATGGGATGGATGAGGAATCTGTCACCAAGGGCAGAAGAGAGAACCAACAATCACACCAAGGTTGAGAATTATTAGACCACAGCATCTCAAAAGGCAGTGTGGTATCAGTGCTGGAGTCAGGAGATCTGGGTTCAGGTCCTTGCCCTATCACTTGCCAGCTGTGTGATCACTTAATGTTTCTGTTTTCTTATTTTTAAAAGTAGTCAATAATAACTGTCCTGGATAACTCGCAGGCTGCTGTTACTCACAATGCTTAGTAACCGTAAAGTCCTTTAGAAGCTATTATTAAGGAGTGGGAATGCTAACTTTCTCCCGAAGAGAAGGGAGAGTGAAATCATCTGCCTTATGATAACTTTTGTTCTCCCCCAAATAACCCTAACCCAGCTATGACAATTCAAGTCAATTCAATGAACATTTATTATTATTTGATCTCAGACCTAGTAGTGCTATTTTTGGGTCAATGGCTATGCAAGATTTTATAGCCCTTTGGGCAGAGTTCCAAATGGTTCTCCAGAATGGATCAGTTCACAACTCCACAAACAGTGTATTAAAGTCCCAATTTTTTCATATCCTCTCCAATATTTGCCATTTTCCTTTTCTATCATATTACTCAATCTGATAGGTGTGGGGTAGTACCTCAGAGTTGTTTTAATTTGCATTTCTCTAATCAATAGTTATTTAGAACATTTTTTCATGGCTATAGATAGCTTTGATTTCTTCTTCTGAAAACTCTCTGTTGCTATCCTTTGACTACTTATCAATTGGAGAATAATTTTTATTCTTATAAATTTGACTCAGTTCTCTATAAATTCGAGAGATAAGGCCTGAGATGAAGGATTCTCTTAAAAAATAGATGATTATTTGCCAAAAATTTTCCTGTTTGTATGTTTAACCACCAGGTGGCAGCAATAACCAATCACTAAACGTTTCTGCTTAACCTGGTGGTTTGGATATGTCCAACTGGGCAGAAGTACTGAATAAGAATTTATTCTCTATGGCTGACAGAGAGAGGCAGGGGTCTTCCCCTACAGAACAACACTGGTTTGTTATGAAGGAGTGTGTGGATTTGTGGAACGACCCAGACAAAGTTAGCCCTGAACTCCTATCCATTGTCTCACTCTCCCCCTTTTTGTGAACTGGTATAATAACTGGTATAATAAAAATAGTGAGCAACAATCAACTGACTTTGATATGCTGGCATTGGCTTTACAGCTAGATGGTGCAGCGGATAGAACACTGGGTCTGGAGTCGGGAAGACCTGAGTTCATATCTAGCCTCAGACACCCATTAGCTGTGTGAACCTGAAAAAGTCATTTAACTCCTGTTTGTCTCAATCTCCTCATGTGTAAAAGGGCATCATAATATCACCTACCTCGTGGGAATGTTGGGAGGACAAAATGAGAATATATTTGTAAAGCACTGTGTCAGTAAGGCAAAATGGGCTCCTTAGAATGGGCTCCTTAGCACTTCAGGAGTTTGGCTTTTGTTTACTTTGAGTGAAAGTACTTTCAGCTGTTAAGTGCTAAGTCCC
>JAQQSZ010017767.1:0-10727 GCA_028646595.1 Phalanger gymnotis | reverse complement strand
AAAAAAGAGAGATATTATGTGACCCCAAATGGCCTATTTTTGAGATGATAGAAAAGTTTTTAAGTGGAAAAAAATAATTTCTGTGTCTCCTAAATTCTTTCCTATGGAGCTTGTGACTTATCTAAGTGGGGAGAATTTAACAGTTCAGTCCTCTGATAGAGAAAGCTTTCCTCTGATCTTGATAGCTTAACCTCAGGGACAGATTTTGTAACCTTGAGCCTCAGAAATATTATCAGGAAATGTAGTGGCAGCTATATTCTTAGAGAATCGGATTCTGGCCCATTCAAGGATTTCATTTAAAATGAATTCACAATTTTGTCCATAGTAATTATTAGGAACAGGGGGTGCTATTGGATCTAACTCTTACAAGGGAGATCAGAGTAAACTCCTCCATGTGTAATCTGTATTAAATTTGGCGAAGCTGGTTGATTCATTTTAGTGCATCTTCCTAATAGAAGAAAAAGCTACTGTGTCTCTAAATGCCAAAAATGAACTGACTTCTGACCCAGCAGGATCAAAGTTATGGTCATGGAGAGCACAGAGATGTACCACAAAAGGCAGCAATTAGGGGGAGGAATGACAATAATGGTAACCCTCTCTTTGGAGACAAAAGACTGGGTGTTAAATCCTGGCTCTGTTTGGCATGGCCCAGGTGACATAGAACAAGTCACTTAACTTTTCCGAGCCTTAGTTCTTCCACCTGCAAAAAAAAAAAAGGGAGTTAGACCAGATGACCTAAATCTATAATCCATAAATGTCATCTAATTGATGCAGTGGATGGAATGCTATACTTGGCAGTCAGCAAGCCCTGCATTTAAATCCTGATTCTTACTCTTATTGGCTATGTAACTTTTGACAAGTTACTTAACCTCTCCCCGACTCAGTTTCTTCATCAGTACAATGGGGAAATATAACACTTACTTCATAGGGTTGTGATAGTCAAAGGAAATTGCATTTGTAAAGCTCTTTTCAAACTTTGATATGCTATATGAAAACTCTCCTGTCTCCCTCCTCATCATCCTCATCCAAAGGAAAGAATGTGAGATTTGGAATCATCACAACTAGGTTTAAATGTTAATTCTGGAACATTCGAATGTTGGATGACCTTGGGAAAGTCACTTAACATTTCTGGGCCATAGTTTGGTCATCTCTAAAATAGAGATCCTAAGGGATGTTATCTTCTTCATATAGCATAAAATGAGTTAACGTACTTAAAATGCTTTGTAAAATGCTGCCTTGATCTATATATTCCTCTCGGCTCTAAAATCCCAAGATAATATTATACATGATTTCAAAACATTGCAATATGACAGTGGGGTGCAGTGGAAAGAGGCTTCTAGGATCGTAAGAAACCATTAAGTGTTATCTGTTCATTTTACAGATAAGGACACTGAAGCACAGACAGGTTAAGCAATTTGCCCAATGTCACAAGGCTAGTTGGCATCTGAGGTGAGATTTGAAACCAGATCTTTCTAATTCCAATTCCCATGATCTCTCCAGTGCACCATGCTGTCTCTAGAGTTCTAGTTTTAGAATACTGTGTCTTCGAATTCCAAGTCTAAATCTCTTTGGCCTCACTTTCCTCATCTTTATAATGAAGGATATGACTTCTGAGGTAACCTGAAACACTGCGGTTATCCCTTCTGCATCGCGGGGGCAGGAGGCATTTAGGGGCCCTGCACCGTCTTTTGAAAGCCAACAAGGAAAATCTCAATGTGGAAGTTACAACTGTATATCTTTGTTCCTAAGAACACTCTCTGATTAGCCAGAGGCAGAGGAAATAGACATTAGGCTATAGCGATGAACCTGCAACAAAAGTAATTATGACAAATAGAAGCAGGAACCTTCAACCACAAGATGTGTTTTAATTTTTTTAAAGCAGTTTAACAAAAAGCTGAAGATGTGTCAAGGAATGAACAAGCTAACTCATGGATAGAATTAATATTTTAATCTACATTTTACAAGAGAAGAAAGAGAGATTCAGAGTGGTCAAGTGTTTTCTCTGTAGCATCACAGCCACACTTAATATACACCAAATTCAAATTCAATTTTTGACTCCAAGTTCAGTCCTATTCCCATTATACTGACCACTGTAAACAAGGTTTACCCTAATTCTGATGCTTTTCCTACTTCCAACCCTCAAGAAATATCCATCATTTAATGTAAAAAATAAATCTTATAAAGCTTCTACACATTTATATATTCATATTCTGTCATTTTTATGTGGTCTAGAGAGTTTAATTATTACTCCTGTGAGTCCAAAATAATCTTTTGGAAGTGCCAGATGAAGTTAAAAGTAGGACAGAAATGGATATTAAACGAGCAATGTTTTTCTATGGCTTAAATATTCAAAATATTACTTTACAGATATAAATATTTTTCCTCTGGTGTTTTGCTATCATGAAAGTCAAATAATATATTCAATATAAATTATTATCAGCATAATCTTTTAGGAGGTAGGAAATGTTTCATATTTGTCTTCGTATCCTAAATAGCAAGCATGGTATTGGTCGTATAAGAAGTACTTTAAAAATCTATGTTGAATTGTATTCAATTAGAAATGTGCTATCTCAGATTCATCCAAATGATTTTTAAGTATTCATGAGAAGATGCAAAAAGAAAATGAATATTATCTAAAGGATCCTCATGAGAGAAAACCGTGTCAGAATCAATATGTTAATCAATTAATTAAATGAATGGGTATATAGTTTTAATTTTAAAGCAATAATCTCTTAGGACATAACACAGTATACCGGATATATTGTAGGAATTTGGATCAGTAACATCTGAGTTTGAATCCTACTTTCGACACTCCATCTATGTGATTCTTGTGCATCAATTTCCTCATCTGTAAAATGGAAATAAAACGCCTGATGAAATCACAGATAAGTCCTGATCGAAATGGTCCTAAATCATGTTTGTCTCTATTCCAGCTCCCTGAAGTCATGAATTGTTTCATATTTGGCTTTTTATCCCCAATGCTTAATGCAGTCCCTGGCATATAGAAAGCATGTAGTAAATGCTTATTGAATAAATGAATGAATGAGTGAGTGAGGAAAAAAGATGCCCATATATCTACCTCACCACAGCATTGTGAGATTCAATTAAGACGATGTTGGTAAATAGTTTTGCAAACTGCAAAATTTGCAATGTAAACTATGTACAATTGCATATTATAGTTTTAATAATGATCAACTGTGGAAGACAAAGCTACTCTGATCAAAGATAATTGCAAAAGGATCTATAGTGAAAAATGCTATCCACCTGCAGAGAGAGAAATGATGAACTCTCAGTGCAGATTGGAGCATACTTCCCCCCCTTTTATGTTTCTTGCTTTTTATTTTTTATTCGTAACACGGTTAATATGGAAATATATTTTCCATGACTTCATATGTATAAATGATATCATATTGATTGCCTTCTCAACGCATGGGAGAAAGAATTTGGAAATCAAAAATTTTAAAGATTAATATTAAAAATAAGTATTTTTAAAAGTAGAATTATATACAACTATGCATTAATTTTGATGAAAAACACATTCTCCCCAAATTGAAAGAATAAACTAACAAATAGCTAAAAGTCCAGTGCTAAATGATAGCTTGTCTACAAGCATTTATTGTGAGGTTCACCACAGCATACTTCAAGACCATAAATTCTTGAAATGACCAGTAGGGCACAGAAACAAATTGTACTTTAACCAAACTCCTATTACAGGTCACTGGTCAATCCAAGAATAGAATTCAGAAAATCCCTGACTCCAAAGGGCCTTGTTGAGGTTAATAGAGACCAAGAGTCATCTTTTAGGTATTTCTATAAGCTTCGAGGTCTTTCCACACAGATATACCTCCTGTCCTTTGTCAGAATTGTTTTGTTTGATGCTTGTCTTTTCTTTCTTTCCTTCTCGAATCTCAGAAAAATATCAGCTGATATTGGACTTTCTGCCTTCTCTCTCTCTCTCTCTCTCTCTCTCTCTCTCTCTCTCTCTCTCTCTCTCTTTCTCAGGAGTTTTAAAGTGACTGCATGAAATTTCTACCTAATATGAATTCATGATCTCCCTATTATAAAGTGACTTAAAACTACTAGAGATGGCAGTGTGCTGCAGTTCAGTGGTATCACACTCAAATAAAAATGAAGATCACTAAAAATTTTATAGAGATACCTGTGGGCTTTGTATTGGCTTAAAAACAGATATTTTAATGTATTTTTAAAATTAATACATCAGTACATTAAAGTCAGATAAGAACTACATTTCCATTGGTTTGCGCTACACTCAAGACTATTTCAGGCTATGTGACCCGTGGGCTATGTGTTTGACACCTCTCATGTAATAGATTCCTGGACACAGAGTGAGGAATGCATAGATTCAAATATTCCTCAGATACTTACTGACCTTGTATAAGTTATATAAACTTTCTGTGCCTCAGTTTCCTCTTTGGTAAAAAGAAAAGATCAGACTTTTTGGACTCCAAGGTCTCTTCAGAATTAAATCTTTGATATCATTGTAAGGTATGAAGGATAAAAACCACCCCCAATCCCCATTTTAGTCTTGATTACTTAGCTAGGGAAAAATATTGGAGCATGTGTCAACAGTGAGATATTTTATACTAAGTGTTCATCTCATACCCCCTTAGCAAATGATACTTTTCCAAAAGCTACTTAAGCCTGGCTAATAAGAAAAATAACTTGCATTTATATAGCTCTTAGTATGTTTCAAGCAATATGCTAAGTGCTTTACAAATATTATCTCATCTGATCGTCACAAGAACCCTGGGAGATAGGTGCTATTATTATCACCATTTTATAGATGAGGAAACTGAGGCAGAGTAAGTGAATTGTCCTAGGTCTCACAGCTAGTAAATGTCTGACGTCGCATTTGAACTCAGTGCTTCCTAACTCCAGATACAGTGTTCTATTTACCACACAACCCTGCCTGAATGATTATCAAGCAATAATTTTCTAGAGAAATACATCACTGGAGGTCGGAGCCAATGGCACTAGAGGATTTTTTTTTCCTAATCCTTCAGGACTACCTAGAGGGGTTATGCAGCTAGCCAAAGTCTTGATATCCAACTCATTAGTGAAAGTGAGAAATCAGAGAAGAATGCCTCAGAACTTATATGGGCTTGTCTGTGTTAGCAGTAATGCAGCAAGACACATTTTACCAGTCATTTAACAAGATTAATGATTTCCATATAGTG
Organism: Phalanger gymnotis; assembly: GCA_028646595.1. NCBI lineage: Eukaryota > Metazoa > Chordata > Mammalia > Diprotodontia > Phalangeridae > Phalanger > Phalanger gymnotis. The sequence continues at coordinate 5,529 of JAQQSZ010017767.1, read as the reverse complement.
TAAAACATAATTCTGTATAAGTAATATAAGTGAGTTATAACTGGCCATTCTGAGTCTATTGATACTTGGAATGGCAATGGTGCTAGATTTGGAGTCAAAGAAATTGTTAAATGCCAGGTGTGCCATTTACTCCTAGTGTGACCTTTGGAAAATCACATAACTTCTCTGAGGCTATTTCCCCATCTGTAAAATGAGGGATTGCATAATCCCTATTTTCTTCTAACTCTAAATGATTGGTCTTATGAAAAGAGATCAGGCAAAACCCCACGATGCAAACCATAAAATCAAAGCTTCCAGAGTAGCCATTCATGATCTGTCCCTCATAGGACAACAACCTACATGCCAATGAGTAGATATCCATGGGGAGATAGTCTGATCTAATCAAAAGAGACCTAAATTTAGAGTTAGAGCAGCTGAGTTTCCATCCCCTTTCTCTTTATTAACCACCTGTGTGATCCTTTTCAAGATGTTCAATCTCTCTGGTCCTTAGTTTACCTTTCTATAAGATGTGGATTTTTATTAGACAATCTTTGTGATACCATCCAGCTCGTCCTATAATCACCTTTGAAGAATTCTTTCAGATTTAGAGATAGGATGCCTCTGACTCTAACCCATATAGTAGAGATTCCTGAATCCTACAGGACATTTTCCCAAATTATAAAGAGTTTTTCTTCTTATGATTATTTTATAATAATATTTATCATTTGATATAATAGAGCCAGTGTAGTCAGTAAAGAGCTGGCCTCAGAGTCAAGAATTTCTGAATTTATATCTTACTTCTGCCTCTACTGGTTATGAGAGCAAGGGCAGGTCATCAATATCTCTAAGACTCAAATTCCTTTAGGTTCCAAAAATGGGGTTGGTGATACCTATAGTTGCTTCCTTATTCTGATATAAGAGGCTAAATAGTTGGTTGGTTGTTACCCTTTGTTCTTGAAGAGGACCAAAATGACATCATTATTTTGGAGTCAAGGTAGAGTATGTCTAACTGTGGCTCATCAGACCAATATGAGCTTGGAAGTCTCTACCACAGGTCAGGCACAAATAGTCCATATGAGCATTTGGGGTGGAGATGTCTCTAAACTTGCTCATCTCATGTTTCTTTTAAGCTACTGCAATTCTGCTTTGCTCATAGAGTGTGGCACCTTCTTTGATCTGGTCATTCCATGCTGGGTGGTCTTTTACCAGTGTCTCCCATGTCATGCAATCAATTCCAAAGTTCTTCAAATAGACTTTGAATGTGCCCTTGTATCACCTCTTCTGACCACTATATGAGTCTTGTGTGAGTTTTCCGTAAAATAGTCTTTTAGGCAAATGTATGCTTGACATTTGAACAATGTGGCCAGATCATTGGAGCTGTGCTCTCTACAGTAGAGTGTGAATGCTTGGCAGATCAGCTCAAGAAATGACCTCAGTGTTCAATAGCTTATCCTGCCAAGTGATTTTCAGAATCTTCCTAAGACAATTCAAATGGAAACAATTCAGTTTCCTGACATGGCACTGGTATGCAGTCTAAGGTTTCATAGGCATACAGCAATGAGGCCATTTTGCTCTGTAGACCTTCATTTTGACAGGCAGTCTGACACCTCTTCTCTTTCAACACTTTCCTTTGGATCTTCCCAAACACTGACCTAGCTCTAGCAACGCATACGTCAACTTTGTTATCAGTGTCTACATCCCTAGAAAGTATACTGCCAATGTAATCTATATAAAGTGTTTTCCAAACATTTAGTTGTATTTTGTTACTAATATTCATTAAGATACCTGTTTAGTGAACTCATTGGAGGACATGGCCACGAATTACACAGCATGGGTAAGCACTGATAGCTTGTCATTTGCATTTTTTGGAAATAACACGTATGCTAATGAGATCAAACATTCAAATGAAAATTTGAATGCATAGGGTAGATAATTCTAAGTGTCCCAATTAATCAAGAATAATGAAAAGTTGGGAGACAGAATGGAAAAGTAAATAGAGAGCCAGTCCTGGAATCAGAAAGACCTGGATTTAATTCCTGTCTTTGACATATACTAGCTGTGTGACCCTGAACAGGTTATCCTAAGCAGGTAATGTGGTACATAGAGACCTGAACTTTAGGTCATGAAGACCTGAGTTCTAATCCTGCCTTGGACCCTTAGTAGATATATGTCTTTGGGGACATTTAACTACCCTGAGCTTCAGTTTCTTTATGTATAAGATGAGAATAATGACAGCATGCGATTTATAAGATTGCTGTGAGGATTAAATGAGATAATATATGCAAAACATTTAAAATATGTAAAATGATTTAGAAATCTTAATGACCTATACATAAAATGATTATATTATTATTATCATTATAATTATTATTAGCAGCAGCATATAACCTCTCAAGGTACTCAGGCAGCTAAGTGTACAACTTATAAACCAGACATTGATGTTCATGGTGGATGGAAGTTCCACATTGTCGGTAGCCTTCATGAATGAAATCATCATTCCAAGCCAAAAGAAAAAAAATAGATTGGATAATACCTGCCAGTACTCTAGTTTAAAGGCAATATACGTATTTTAAATTTTTTTTCTAATAAGCTTAACATAAATAACTAAAAAGGAATTATATTCTAATGATTTCACTATAAATTCGTCTACAATTCTCCTTTTTCACATGAATTCACCATACATCATCTATAGAGAATTTATATCAAATGAACCTATCAAAGGTAAGTCTGTGGCTTACTTGATCCAAATGACCATGTGGAGCTGATCATTTTAGTGTTAGGGCAAAGAAAGTGATGATGCTATAATTGAAGTTGGAGTATAGCTTCTCCTCTGTTTCTTGATGCCGAGGGATCAGGTAGCGAAGGACCGCGTGAACAGGCACACCTCACTTAAAGTTGCCACGGCCAATGGCTTTTTACGATAATATCCTTAATATGTTGTTATCATCCAACTTCATCCTAAAACAAGCCTGCACAATATTTGGCCAGCAGGAGGATTTCCTATGGCTCACAGAATGATTTCAGGTAGCCAGTGGAAAATACAGAGGATGCAAAACAGGTCTGCACAGGATACTGCCCACGGGCTATATGTCGTGTAGGTCTGCCCTACAGTCTGGGGTTACCTTATAAGACACTGTCTGAACAATTTCCTGAGAGTGGCCTCCCCAAATTTCCATACCTGGAATGATTTTTTGCCTTCATTCAGGAACATACCAATGTTCTTGACTGATTTTAAGTGATACTCCCTGTTTTTGGTCCCTACAGTGGGATTCATATCTATTCTTACAAAAGAAATAAATGATTAGATTAGAAACAAATATGTAATATTAATAGTCATTCCCAAATTAATAGCTATCAATGGCCATTTAAATGAAGAAACTCCAAAGTGAAATGAAAATTCCAAATCTCCAAAATGGACATCAAAACAACTCTGAGGTATGACCTCAAATCCATCATTAATAAAGATGAAAAATATTGGGAGTTGACGGAATGATTGGTGAAGGGACTGTGAGAAAACAGTACAATAATTCATTTTTGGTATGGCTCTAAATTTTTTCAGTCATTCAATAAAGCAATTTCACATTATTCAAGAAAAGTGTTCCTACTCTTTGACCCAGAGACACATAGGCAAGGACCTTGTGAAAAAGTTGTTGACATAAAAAAGTCAAAAAGCTGTCATAGCAGGATTATTTGTTACAATAAAAAGTTAAAAATAAAATGTGACCAATAATTGAGGGATGGCTAAAGAAGTTATAACTCAGGAATGTAAAGGAGTTTGATCACACTGTAAGGAATGATGATTATGAAATAAGAGAACCCAGAAGAGTTATGTGAAATTATATAGAATAAAGAAATAAGAACCAATAGAATGATTGCAACAAAGCTGTCAATATTTAGAGAGGTTAAAAAAACATGGAAAATTAAATACTAATTAGAAATGTTAATATCATAATTTCAAAATTTAAGTACTCATTGTCCTTTTGGGTAACAACTGACAATCTAACTCACCCCCATCTTTCCAAGGAATGCACTTACTAAAGTGTTTTCTTTGGATATTTATTAGAAATAAACTTTTGAGTTAAAAGAAACATACCAAAAATATTTTAAAAGGAAAAAAATAGCCTTTAAGAGAGTAATATGCTTATATCACACAGTAAGACATTGTACAGGCTATAGCTGTGCAGATAGTTTAAAAATGCTACAGATATGGTGGCTTCTCAATGTTAAGAACTTCATTTAAAAATTAACTCCTCATTTTAGTAGAAATTCTATTCACAGTTTAATTTACCTCTTAGCTCTTTTGAAAACCAAGTAAAGAAAAAAAGTATTTTAAAACCTTCTGAAGAAATTCCCTGGTAGAGTAGAAAGACTATTAGTTTGCAAAGGTCTTTGGTTCATATTCTACATCTAACACTCATTTCTTATGTAATCTTGGAAAAGTCACATCTTAAAAACAGTGGTGGGGGAGGAATTGAACTAGAAGACTTCTGAAGTTTTTTTTTTCCTTTTCATTTTAGATTCCTGATTTTAGTCCAATTCCATTATTTTCGTGGCACTTTTTTGGGTTGACTTCTCAATTCCCACTGCCACTGATGAATAGGATTCTCAGAAAGTAACTGACTACTTTGCCTCTCAGTGTGAGTTAGCTCACACTAGTGTGTTCTTCACTGATTATCCAGGTGACAAATTATTTCCAAGCTTGAGTGGATGCTCCATTGATTTCAGAGCTATTTCTATTCAGCCAGCTCTGCCATACCAGCACTCCTCCTTCCCCAAGAATCCCCAACCTGGACATGACGCAAATCTTGAGCAGGCTCTGCACTCCTGCTCTGATCAGCCACTTAATTCCTCCCACCAGGTGGGCCAGGGACAGGAAGTAACTGCAGCTGTAGTTCTGTAACTGCACCATCCCTGCTACCCCTGGGGCGGTGGCTGAACCATGAACTGTCCCCCGCAGCTTTTCCCACTAACCTTCTCTGTTGTCTTTGGTATTTATGGGTTGAGAAGTCTGGTAACTGCCACAGCTGGCTGATTCAGGGTGCTAGGGTCCATTCCGCCCGGCTCCTGGTCTGGTTGGGCCTGCCACTGCCCACGCTGGGCTCCCCTCTCTTCCACCCCCAGCTCCTGGGCTATAGACCTCATCCAGCGACCATCCAGGCTCTCCTGGGCTGGATCCCTGCTTCCCTCTGCTATTGTGTTGGTAAGCAAAATGGCCTTTGTTTTCTTTGAGTAACTCAGTGTATTTCATTAAGCCTTACTAGGTGCTAAGCCCCAGGCCCAAAGCCCTATTAGGTGTGGAACCTAGGTGGGTGTGGATTGGTGACTGGGGTGGGGCCCAAGGTGGGGCTGGCCAAGGGGAGTTGTTAACTCCAGAGCCATGCCCTATTTAGGTGTTAACCTAATCTATGTGGATGTGAACCTCCCAGGGTCCTAAGGGGAGGGGCCAACTCAAGAACCAATAAGCTTTGGTCATTCAGATGATGCTTGATGACGTCAAAAACCCTATAACAGGAGAGAAAACAGCTTGAAGATTGATTTTCTGTTGTAGCC
>JAQQSZ010017766.1:0-10727 GCA_028646595.1 Phalanger gymnotis | reverse complement strand
TAAGTTAGTCGATTTTTTAAGTTGTTGTTTTCTTCGGTATTTTTTTTCCATATTTTTTTGGGTCTCCTTTAGCAAGTCATTGACTTGTTTTTCATGGTTTTCTTGCATCATTCTCATTTCTCTTCCCAGTTTTTTCCTGTACTTCTTTAACTTGCTTTTCTAAATCCTTTTTGAGCTTTTCCATGGCCTGAGACCAGTTCATGTATTTCTTGGAGGCTTTTGATGTAGGCTCTTTGACTTATGTTGACTTCTTCTGGTTGTATGTTTTGGTCTTCTTTGTCACCAAAGTCTGAGACTGAATCTGGGTGCGTTTTCGCTGCCTGGCCATGTTCCCAGCCAACTTACTTGACCCTTGAGTTTTTCAGCGAGGTATGACTGCTTGTAAAGAGTACTTTGTTCCAAGCTTGAGGGGATACGCTGTTGTTTTCAGAGGTATTTCTGTACAGCCAGCTCTGCCACACCAGCGCTCCTCCTTCCCCAAGAACTGCCAACCAGGACCACAACTCAGATCTTAAGCAGGCTCTGCACTCCTGCTCTGATCCCCCACTTAATTCCTCCTACCAGGTGGGCCTGGGGCTGGAAGCAACTGCAGCTGTAGTTCTGTAGCTGCACCACCTCCCGCTGCCCCCAGGGTTGTGGCCGAACCACAAACTCCTTTCACTCTCCACAGCTTTTCACACTAACCTTCTGTGTTGTCTTTGGTGTTTGAGTGTTGAGAAGTCTGGTAACTGCTGCAGCTCACTGATTCAGGGTGCTAGGGCCTGTTCTACCCGTCTCCTGGTCTGGTTGGTCTGCGTGGCCCATGCTGGGCTCTGCTCCACTCCCAGCTCTGTGCATGAAAGACCTCACCCAGCAACCATCCAGGCTGTCCTCGGCTGAAGCCCTGCTTCCCTATGCTATTTTGTGGGTTCTGCAGTTCTAGAATTGGTTCAGAGCCATTTTTATAGGTTTTTGGAGGGACTTGGCAGGGAGCTCACGCTAGTCCCTGCTTTCCAGCCACCATCCTCTTCTCCCCTTTTTCAGTTAAATAACTCGTTTGTCTGGCTGTCCCTTATATGGGTCCTTAGAGAAGAAAATTGAGCTTCAGGGAAGGGAAGTGACTTACCTAAGGACTCTAGATCTAGAGCTCAAAAAGACCTCCTTATTTTACAGGGGAGGAAACTGAGGCCCAGCAGTCCAGGGTCCCACAATCCCTAAGTATCTGAGGCAGGATTTGAACTCGGGTGTAAGTTTACTACTAGTATTTGTTGATTCCAGGCATCTAGGTGGCAGATAGAGTATTGGGCCTGGAGTCTTGAAGACTCCTCTTCATGAGTTCAAATCTGGCCTCAGACGCTTCCTAGCTGTGTGACCCTGAGCAAATCACTTCACCCTGTCTTCCTCAGTTTCCTCAAATGTACAATGAGCTGGAGAAGGAAATGGCATACCATTCCAGTATCTTTGCCAAGAAAACCCAAATGGGGTCATGAAGGTTCAAATATGACTGAAACCACTAAACAAAAACAAATTTGTTGATTAGGAAAATGCAGGATGGATGACCAAAAGCCATCATTTGTATGTGACACATTACCCTCATCCAAGTTACAGAGGGTATATTTGCTTATTTGAATCATGGCTGTATGGTTTGCTGGCTTGAGGGAAAGCAAAACCAGAATGCCCAGGGCCTGGTGTGCAGATGGAGCCTAGACTCCTTGCAATAACACTTCAAGCCCCTAGGGGTCAGGCTAGGAGACAATAGAATTGGGAAATTTCTTGCTCTCACAAGGGAGTTTTGGGTCCCTTGTCCATCCCAGGTCAGGAGCCTTAAACCTCCCAGACCTAACCTTCTAGTAACAGCAGGGAGCTCATTCACTCTCAAGGGAGCTGGCTACATTGTTGGGTAGCTCTAATGGAGTCAAGATCTTGTAGACAAAATGCACCTTTTTGCAATTTTATCAGGATCTACCAACCCTTATGAAGGACCTGCTGTGCCCAACTCCCTGGGAAAGTCTCTGGGGATCCAGCGAAGCTTGGGACACAATCCAGTAACAATTCAGTTATAGGGAAAGAGGCAGAGCCCTACAGAGGAAGGAAGAAAGAGAAGGGAATTGGATAGAGCACTGGCCCTGGAATCAGGAGGACCTGAGTTCAAATCCATCCTCAAACACTTACCAGTTGTGTGACCCTGGGCAAGTCACTTAACCTCAATTGCCTAAAAAAAGAAAAGAAAAAGAAAAGAAAAATGGAATAATCATTTATATAGCATCTATGATATGCCTTGGGACTGTGCCGAGTGCTTTTTACAAATTTGATCTCACTGAATTCTCATAACAACCTGTAGGGTGGGTGCTATTACTATTCCCATTTTGCAGTGGAGGAAACTGAGGCTTAGAGCAGTTAAATGACTTGCCTAAGATCACAGAGTTAGTGAGTGTTTGAGGCTAGATTTGAACTCAGGTCTTCCTGACTCCAGGACTGGTACAAAGAATAAAACAATCCCTACTCTGGAGGAGTTTATATTCACCAAATCAATAGGCAATTAATACATACAAATATACCTTAGGTACAAGGTTGTTTGGCAGGGAGTTCTCTGATCATTTTATTTCATATGTATTGTCTCTACCCTTAGAATGTGAACTCCTAGAGGGCAGAGACTTGTCTTACTTTTCAGTTTGTATCTCCAGGGCTTATCACAGTGCTTTGCATACAATAAGGGCTTAATAAGTGCTTATTGACTGATTACTTCATTCTTTGAATTATTCATTGCTTTATTCAAAGAGGCCTGTTCACTGTTACCTCACTCTAAGTGAATATATCAAAAAGGCCCTAGCCTAAAAGGGCCAGGGTCTCCCTTCTCCCATCATATCCTGGGCCATCTCCGGTCATCCTGATGAATATCTTGTCACTGGACCCAGATGGCTCTGGAGGAGAAAGTGAGACTGGAGACCTTACACAGCTCTCCTTCACTCAAATCAGAGTCAACTGCAAGTCATGTCATCATTTCCCTGATGTGATGGTCGTCTTCAAAAACCAAGGACAAACGCAACCTCAAGCCAGTGGGGAGATGAGGCTTCTAGGGGTAGATGGCTCTTGAGTTGATTTTTGAAGGAAATAAGGGGCTTTATGAGGTGAGGGTAAGGAGGGCCTCACTCTCTTCATGCTGGAGAAAGGAAGACTAAGGTGCAGAGGTGGGGAACCTGTGGCCTCAAGGCCACTCAAGGCTGTAGGTTCCCCACCCCTGGCATAGAGTTAGGAAATGGTGCATCCTGAGAACAGAGAGTAGGCCACTTTGACTGGATCCCCGAGGTTGAAACATCCAATGAGCCGGGAAAGATGGCTAGGGGCCAGATCACATAGGGATTTAAAAGCTAAACAGGGGAGCTTACATTTTACCCTAGAAGCAAGGATTTTTAACTTTTTTGGTATAACATCCCTTTGACAGGAAAATTTAAATACATAAAATACATTGGATTACAAAAGAAATCAATTATATTGAAATACAGTTGTCAAAAAAATTTTTTTAAGCAAGTTTATGGACCCCAGGTTAAGAACCTCTGACCTAGAAGTATAGGGAGCCATTTGGAGCTGATTGTCTAGGGCAGGGCTGTCCAAAATACCAAATGTGGCCTGCAGTGGCCCGCCCATGGGTTTTGAAAAAACAAAATGATAATTTGCATGGAATGTGTATTAGATTTTTTAATTCCATCACTAATAAGTAATCTCGTTGATGTTAATTTTCTTTGGTGTTTTTAAGCAGTATTATGGACGGAACACATCACATGGAATTTTTAATCCATCTGTGGGATGCCTTCCATCTGTAAGATGCAGACTAGTTAGTATGCTCCTACCTTCATACTGTTGTGTTGTCACTTTGTTGTTTTGTGTTTGCTTTCCTTGGGCCTTTGCCTGTCATATTGATGATGTATGTTCCCTCACTTTCTATTAGTGTATTCTATTTTTTTATTCTGGGTGTGGCTCTCAAATAATTATTTTATTATTAATGAGGCCCTAAGATAACCTAAGGTTGGACAGCCCTGGTCTAGGAGAATGACATGGTCACATCTGTGCTTAAGGAAAATCCCTTTGGCAGCAGTGTGGAGGATGGGCTTCAGTGAGAGGGGACGTGAGGCAGGGAGACCAATGAAGAGGCTAGTACAACTATCGGAAGTAAGATGGTAGCTATGTGAGTGGAGAGAAGGGGTCAGATGGGAGAGACGTTTCAAGGTCAAATGGGCAAGATTTGGCAGTAACTTTGGGATATGAGGGATGAGGGAGTGTGAGGAGACAGGGATAACACCAAGGTTATGAAGCTGGGAGACTGGAGGAATGGTGGTGTCTTTGACAGATATAGGGAAGCTTGGAAAAGGGGAGGGTTTGGGAAGGTGGAGGCAGGGTGGAGATGATGACTTCAGTTTTGGACATGTTAAGTTTGAGGTGTTCCGGGGACATCCGGGTATTTTTTTTAAATTCAGTTTTATTTATTTTTAGTTTCAAATTCTCTCCCTCCCTCCTCCTATCCACCACCCATGGCAAAGGCAAGAAAAATCAATCCTATTACAAATATATATAGTAATGCAGGCCTGCACAACATATAGCCCTCCAAAGCTGGCACATGAATAGTGTAGAGGATATAAAAGAAAATAAAGATATAATGAATGCTTTGTCAGTGCCTTGCTTAACCCGTCTTCTACTAGTCACTATTGTGCCCATCACGTAACTTGTTGGGTGGGTTGCCACTGTACACTATCTCCTGTTTGCCACAGGACCCATGGCAACCAACCATGGTCAGTCTGTCTTTAGTCCGAGAGGAGTGAGTCACATCTTTTTGTTGTGTTTTTGGTTATTACAGGGACAAAGTAAGTGCAGCCACACACTATTGCAGCTATGCCATAAGTGGCAGCAACTGAGGGCTTTTTCCCCTCCTTCACTGTGCAGCCACCCTCGCCTTCCAAGATACTTGAGTGTCTGGTGCTCTCTCCAAGGTCAGACACTCAGTTCAGTATTTCTATATGCGTGAGCAGTTGCTGTGGAGATTTTTTGATTCTAATATTAAAGTTTTGGGGGTAACTTTGTAAAATAGATGATAAAAAGAAACAGAAGATCGAATCAGAACATAGAGTGTTTAATCCAGAGTTGACCAATAAATACTTGTTTACTTACGTGAGAGACAAAATATTGTCCTTGGTTTGCTGAAAAGTAATAGCAGTTCTGAAGAAATACAACCTTCATCACCATTTCAAATCAAAACATCCTGACTTAAGCAAATTGGACACCAATGGAAAACAAATTAAAGTGTCGAAATTGTTGAAAAATCTCAGTGGGGAACAGTAGTTTTTCAAGAAAATAAACTCAGAAAATGAGGTGGCTACTAAAATTAGTTTTCAGATTTCTAAAGAAATCGATTTCAAATACAATTCCAGAGTACAACAAACTGATTGCTGACAAGAAGTGTAATATGGCCCATTAACTAAATATAAACAGTAAAAAAACCTGAAAAACATATTAAAACTAATGTCACTTAGCAAAGTAATTTTTTTTTACCATTAATGTGATTTCATGATAAATAAAAATCTTAAGTGATAAATGTAATTAATTGATACTCATTGAAATTTGCCTTTTTAAAAATATGCTTTATTTGCAAAATAGTTTAATCATTAATTATACTTTTGTTTGGAAAGTGAGCTGCCAAAAACCTATTTGCAGCCTGAAGAAGTTTAGCCTATTTTAAATTTTGGCCCTTACCTACTGCCAAGTTGTGCAGGTCTATAGTAATGTAAAACAACTTCCCACATCAGCCATGTGAAAGAAAGGAAGGAGGAAGGAAGGAAGGAAGGAAGGAAGGAAGGAAGGAAGGAAGGAAGGAAGGAAGGAAGAGGAAAGAGAGTGAGAGAGAGAAAGAAATAAAGAGAAGAAAATATAATTCACTTTGTACTCTGACTCTACCAGCTCTCTATATGGAGGTAGATAGCTTGTTTCATCATGAGTCCTTTGGAATTATGGTTGGCCATTGTGTTGATCAGAGTTCCTAAGTCTTTCAAAGTTGATTAACTTTACAATATTACAATTACTTTATAAGTTGTTCCCCTGGTTCTCCTCACTTCACTTTGCATCAATTCATACAAATCTTTCCAGGCTTTTCTGAAACCATTCCCTTCATCATTTCTCATAATGCAATCCTATTCCATCACATACATATATTGTACTTTGTTCAGCCATTCCCCGATTGATGGGCATCCCCTCAGTTTCCAATTCTTTCCCACCATAAAAAAGAGCTTCTACAAATATTTTTGTACGTATGAGTCCTTTTCATTTTCCTTTTTCTTTTTCCTCTTTGGAGCATAGCCCTAGTAGTAGTTTAATAGCACAGTTTAATAGCCTTTGGGGCACATTTCTAAATTGCTTTCCAGAATGATTGTACCAGTTTATAGCTCCATCCAAAGTGCATTAAAGTACCTTTTTTTCCCACAAGCATTTCTCATTTTCTTACTTTTTTTTTTGTCGATCTGCTGGGTATGAGGTAGTACCTCAGAATTGTTTTAATTTGCATTTCTATATTATTAGTGATTTAGAGCATTTTATCACAAGACTATTGATAACTTAGGTTTCTTCCTCTGAAAACTACATATTCATATCCCTTGGCCATTTATCAGTGGGGGGAATGACTGTTACTCTTGTAAATTTGTCACTGTTCCCTATATATTTTAGGAATGAGACCTTTATTAGAAAAATTTACTGCAAGGATTCCCTCCCTTCCACCAGTTTCCTGCTTTTATTCTAATTTTAGCTGCATTGATTTTGTTTGCGCTAAAACGTCTTAATTTTGTGTAATCAAAATTATCTATTTTACCTCCTTGTTGGGTGGGTTGCCACTGTACACTATCTCCTGTTTTTTGGTCATGAACTCCTCTTATCCATAGATATGATAGTTAATTTCTTCCATGCTCCATGAATTAGCTTATGATACCACCCTTTAGCATACCCAGTTTGAAATATCCACTAGGCAAGTAGTGGTATGAGACTGGAGCTGAATATATAGATGTGGGTGTCATCTGATGGAGGGAGCTAATGAGGTCAGTAAGAAAGAAAGGGTGGAAAGAGAAGAGAAGAGGGACTAAAACAGTTAGGGGGTATGATCTGGATGATGAGTCAGTGAAGGAGAGTGAGAAGAAGTGGTCAGACGGGTAGGAGGAAACCCAGGAGAAAGCAATATCACAAAATCCAGAAAAGGAGTATCCAGAAGAAGAAGGTGGTCAACAAGATAAAATTCAGCAAAGAAGTGGAGAAAAATTAGGACTGAGAAAAGACCACGAGCAATAAAGAAATCATTGGTCATTTTGGAGAGAGCACTTTTAGTGAAGTCAGAAGCCAGATTTCAAAAGGTTGGGGAGTGCCTGAGAGGAGGGAAACTGGAGGCAATAAGTGTAGACAACTTTTTCAGTCTACTTGGCTGAGAAAAGGGGGAGAGATAGAGGACAACAACTTGCTGGGATGGTAGGGATTGGTGAAGGTTTTTTTTAAGGATAGAGGAGATTTGGGCTCTGTTTGCCGGCAGTAGGGAAAGAACTAGTAGATTGGGAGAGTTTTAAGATTAGAGATAGGAGGGGCAGCTGGGTGGCACAATGGATAAAGTACTGGCCTTGGAATCAGGAGGATCTGAGTTCAAATCAGACTATAGACACTTATCAGCTGTGTGACCCTGGCCAAGTCCTTTAACCCTCAATGCCTCAAAAAAGGAAAGGAAAAGGAAGGAAGATTAGAGATAAGAGATGACTGAAGAAAATTCTGCTGAAGAAAATGGGATTAAGGTGACAATCAGTTAAATTGGTGTACCTGGATTTCCTTAATAAAGCAATTGAAGCCCTAGATAAGGTTAGATAACCTAAATTTGTCAAAGTCTCAGTCAGCTCAGTTATGAGATCATAGCTTTAGAGGTGGAAGGGATCTTAGAGGTCACCTTAGTCCAATTAGAGACTCAGAGATACCAAGGGCCTGAGAGATAAGTGGGACTTCTTGGATAAATTCCAATCCAGCATCCTCTCCCCTTGACCATGTCACATCAGTGCCCAGATTTCTTAGAGTTTCTGGGAGAGGTCTCATTTTTATTTCCCTCCCATTGATTAATTTTGTCTCAACACATCATACAGATCCCCATCCTAATCCCAAAGGAATTCCCCCCAAAGCAGTAAAAGGAGAAGAAAAAAAAAACCCAGTGCTGGTGCCAACAATACATGCAGCATCTTTGCAGCTAGGTCATTTCCCCTTTAGTAAAAGAACAGATGAGTGTGGGCATTATGAGTCAGTACCAGAGTGGCCCCGTGGTTTTCATCTGAGTCTGGTTGTTTTTAAAGATGTCCTCAGCTAAAGTCGTCCTTAATGTTCTTTTGGTTCAGCTTCGTTCAGCATTGCTTCATGCAAGTCTTTCCATATTTCTTTGAATACTTCATATTCTTCATGCCTTACAGTACAGTTTTATCTATTCAGAGTTCTAAGAAGAGGCCTTTTCCCAAGGTCCTGTGGTTCCTGGCTACCTCCTTCTATTTTTCTATTTCCTTTTCTGAACACACATCAGAGACTATTAATCAGATCCTGAAAATGGACATTTATAGCTTTGGGGGTTTGCTGGCATGTAATCCTGAGGTTAAAGGGTTAGGCACTAGCCTTTTTTTTTTTTTTGGTAATCAGGGTAAAATGACTTGCCAAGGGTCACACAGCTAAAAAGTATCTGAGGCCAGATTTGAACTCAGATCCTCCTGACTCCAGGGCTCGTGCCACCTAGCTGCCTGCTTCTTTCTCTCTCTCTCTCTCTCTCTCTCTCTCTCTCTCTCTCTCTCTCTCTCTCTCCCGCCCCCATGTTCAGCCTCTGTCCAGTCCTGAGATACCTCTCCTGATCTTCATGATTTTGAAACCTGTCACCAACAATGACTCATGGAGCTCATTTGAAATTCTTTCATTTCTCTGGGATATAGTTGAGCAGTTACTGGTGAGTTGAAAATTAAAGACAGTTTAGGATCCTCTTACCATCTCAGCCATTTGAGGATATTTAAGAACCTCCTACTGGTGTGAAAGTTTTGACACTGGGCTTCAGGGAGACTTTGGTACTCCTACAGTGGTGGCTGGGGATAGAAAGACGAATATTGACACCATTACAGCCATCAGGGGACTTCTGAATGATTATTTTTATTTTTTTGAAGTTAATTTATTTATTTTTAGTTTTCAACATACACTTCCATAAATTTTAAATTTTCTCCCCCTCCCTCCTCCCCAAGACTCGTGCAATCTGATATAGGCTCTACATATACATTCCTATTAAACATATTTTCACATTAGTCATGTTGTATCGAAGAATTAGAAGGAATGGAAGGAACCATGAGAAAGAAAAAAAACAAAACAAAACAGAAAATAGTATGCTTTGCTCTTCATTCAGACTCCATAGTTCTTTCTCTGGATGTAGATGGCATTTTCCATCATGAGTCTATTGGAACTGTTTTAGGTCCTTGCATTGCTAAGAAGGGCTAAGTCTATTGAGGACTTCTGAATTATCAAGAGGTACATGTATGCATTTATTTGTTAAGCAGGCATTTTTAAAGTACCTACTATGTGCCAGACACAGCATTAGTCACTGATGATACAAAGATTAAAAAAAAAAAAAGATTGCTGTCCCTTCCCTCAATGAGCTTACATTCTGTTGGGGCTGGGGGATAAGAAACACAAGATGTGTACAGATAAATCATACACATAACAGTACGTTGTGAAGTGTTTTTTGGCACTGTCTCCTTCTTTGGAGTCCCTTGCCCCTTTATTCTTATTGAAGAGCTTGCCCCTCTGGATCCTAGCCTTGGATTACTCCCAATAAACACTGCCATTGCTCCTACTCATATGCTGCTGAACAGAGATAGAGAAAATCAGGAAACTGGTGTTGACTGGGTCCATCTCACTTGTCCCGATTGATATCTGGCCACTGGACCCAGATGGCTCCGGAGGAGAAAGTGAAGAAAGTGAGGCTTATGACTTTGCACAGCCCTCCTTCACTAAAATCCAATTTACTTGCAAGTCATGACATCACCTTCCTGATTTCATGGTCCTCTTTGAGAATGAAGGACAAACAACATAATCTAAATTGGACCCTCACTGAAACAAGGCAGTCCTTTAAAATTGTTTTTAATTAATGGTTTAGTTTGGTTTTTTTTAACCTTTCCATAGTATTCCATGTATCCCTTCCCCTCCACCTTTCCAGAAGCTATCCTATATGACAAATAATGTTAGGTTTTTTCAGAGAGAGAGAGAGAAAAAAAATCAGCATAATTGATAGATACATTGAAAAAGTCCAAAAACATATGCAACGTATAACACCTGAGGACTGTTCCCCTCCATGAAGGAGTAGGTTGAGGGTATCTTCTCATCTGTCTTCATTCGAGTCCTGTTTGACCTTTAGCATTTTGTTAAATTTACTTTTGATTTTTTTTTTGTGTATATTATTGGCATGAATATTTCCATTGTTGTAGTTACTATGTCTATTGTTTTCTTGGCTCTGTTTACTTCACTCTGCATCAGTTCATATGAATCTTTTGTGTTTCCCTGTATTCATCACATACATCATTTCTTTTTTGTGTGTGTGTGAGGCAATTTGGGGTTAAGTGACTTGCCCAGGGTCATACAGCTAGTAAGTGTCAAGCGTCTGAGGCTGGATTTGAAGTCAGGTCTTTTTGACTCCAGGGCTGGTGCTATATACATTGCAAGCCCTCTCCCTC